>WUAT03261631.1:0-18181 GCA_010015005.3 Ulmus americana | reverse complement strand
AATAGGGAGAATATATTGAATAGTAAGAGTATATGATATAGGGTATATGATATAGAGGAACCAAACGGCAATATGAATAGTACGGATATATGAAATAGTATATAGGGCATATGAGATAGCGAAACAAACAGGCACTAAGGTATATGAAATAGAGGAAAGGCAAACGGCTATTTTAATAGTAACAATATATGGTATAAGGAATAGAGTATATATGAAATGTGGAAACAAACAGCCACTTAATATTTTTCTTTTAGTGTCAGTATTTGCTTTTACTATTTTGCCCCCATCCAATGAAGCACATAATTATACTGACACTTGGTTTTGACCAAATATTCTCCATTCTCCGTTACAAATCCAAAGTTCTTTTATGCCTGGTATACAACAAAAAGTAGTGTTAAGAGGATGATATTGTGAATTTTGATTTTTATAGGATTTAGAACTTCTACTCAAATTGGATTATACATTTACTAAAATATTCTCAATTTTCTTGTCTGTGCATTAATATATTTATCAGCTAGTCTATATTTATCTTAAAAAATATTCTTTGTTTTTAATAATTTCAAAAATATATTTAAAGTTGAATTTTTAAACATTTAATATCTTAAATCAAACTTAAAAGAACTTTTTTGACAGTAAATAATATGAAATGTCTTTTTGTTCAACTTTCTTTTTATGAGAATTTGATAGGAATTTTTTTAAGAATTATGTTTTATGTGTTATCAATTTAACAAAAAATAAAATAAATATTGTTTGGGAGTAATAATACCTTAAAATATTACATATTCAACATAAGAGTAAAAAAAAATCGATCATTTTAAAAAATTTAATTAACTTAAATTTGACTCAATGTACTAAATAGTTGAAAATTCAACTTCGAAGATATTTTTTAAAATTATTGAAAAATAATAATACTTTTTGAGATAAATGCAAAACTATATGGTATTAAATAGATAAAAACTCAATATATTTTGAAGCAAAATAAAACTTTAAAAATTAAAATAACTGTATTATTCTAGAAAAATTTATATATGTATTAATAAAATTTGTTCGTAGTTATTTTATGATTTTTATTACTCAAATAAACAATTCATGCTCATTCTATTTTATAAAAACTAACGTGTAGAACTACCCATTTACATTTAAACTCTTTATATGTGAAGAAACCATAGTACCCCCATTATACAGCGAGAGTGTAACTTCTTTTGAAAAGTGACATCTTTAGCTTCTTGTCTACTTTCTCCTTTCCTTCAAATGAAAGCAATTTTGAGTTTTATTATTGTACAGAAAAAGTGCTTCTATCTATTTTCTGTTTCACATTTAAAAAAATAAATAAAAAATAAAAAATCACACTCTTTGTTTTTTTCCCTCCCGCGTTAGAATGGGCCATATATATGTATATATAATAATAGCTTTTAACGGAAAAATAAGATAACACTCTTAAAAAGTTGTTGCATGTTATATTTCAATAATGGTGACCAGAGGACATAATCCCTACACATATCACAAATAACAACTTGATTTTAGCTAAAAGGGGTACACCTTAATTTTTAAATTTGGTTTGATATTCAAATACAACTTCGTATCCTTTAAAAGGCTTAAATCTTTAAATCAAATACTTTTCTAAAAATTATTTAAAAGATTTATTCTAGTAAAATCTTAAAATTTAAGTACATTCCTTTTCTCTTACCAATTGGGTGTACGTCTCGGCACTAACAAACCATTTCTATTTAGATTCTTTGTAAAAATAATCAAAAATTACATTTTGGTACTTATAGTTTGACAAAATATCAAAAAAGACCTTTGATCTAAAAAAAAATTTACTTATTTATTTTATACAAATTTTATTATGGTATTCTGAAAACCAGTTTGAGTACTTAAAAAAGGTCTTTTTAAGAATAAAAATGTCTGCTTAATTGTTCAAATTGTTTTTATAAGGTACATAATAAAATTTATATAAAATAAATAGATAAATTTTAATATTTTTGAAAACTAAAAACTGTTTCTGATATTATGTCAAATTAGAGGTTCCAAAATGTAATTTCCCCAAATAAAAACTCAGAAGGGTGTGTAAAGGTAGCGTCTAGAAGTGGAAGTAGGAGGGCGTTAACATTATATTGACACGCTAATATGAACACGCATTTAATATTGCTCTTGGTGACGAGGCAAATGAATTGACTAAAATCACAAACAAACAAGTCATTGTTTTGTCACAACAAATTTATAATAAGAAAGGGACAATTTGATCCATTCTAATTCTTAGTGGTAGAGTGCTTTCTGCCAATTTCATTCCACTCTCACGGCTACTGCTCAAGTGGCGTGGGTGGTTGGACAATAAATTTGTTCTTCTTTTCCCACTGCCTTAGGGCATTTCATTTGTTGGATTGTTACTATACATTTTTTTTGTCCTTTTAACTTAATTGTACCAGTAGCTAGTCGAGGAGTTTGAAAGATTTTTATCAAATATTTATTTTTTTAACATCAAAAGATTGATAATATATTGATTTTTAAAAAGAAATAATTTTTTAGGTGGTCATTAATTTGTATTTTCGGTCTCGTTTTTACCACTGACTTATAAAAGTGTAACAATTTATCTATTTTTGACATGAATTATTGCAACAATTGTTCCACTTTGGTCATTCACATCATCACTTAATGCCTCAAAATAGACGGAGTTTGACGAAATGACTACTGTTGTAACAATTTGTGTCGAAAATGATGTTCTACTTTGGTCATTTATGTCATCACTAAACGCCTCAAAATAAACGGAGTCAAATAAGATAACCACTGTTGTAACAATTTGTCGAAATTGATGTTCTACTTTGGTCATTCACATCATCACTTAATATTTTAAAATAAATAAATTGAATAAAATAATCACTGTTGTAATAATTTGTATTAAAAATAACTAAATCGTTATATTTTACAAGTGAATGAGTACCTTGTTAGTTTCTCTTTTATAAAATAACTCATTGATATATTGAAAAAACAAACTTTGTGAAATGCTCGTTGGTAAATAAAGACTTAAATTACAAATAAAACAAGTAGATGTCCATTGTTGGCTTTAATTAGTTGACTGTTCGTCACTTTCATTTCATTCATTATTCAATTAATAACAAATTCTCCTTAGATACTTAAATAGCTCAATCTACAAACCAATATTTTTCTTTCAATTTTTGTAGTTAAAATCACATATTATTTGAAATTAAATAAGGAAATTACATAGCTATTTTTAAAAATATTTTTGTTTTTTGGGTAGCATGAATTACGATGATGGGTTAAACCAGCCGAAAGCAAGGGTAAAATCGTAACTTTCTATATATTTTGCTCACGTCATATATCAATTAAAATGCCTCGGAGATCGGTCCAAAAAAAAAAGAAAAGAAGTAACTATAAATACTGCCCTTTAACATGGTCATTTCCCTTTACTCTATATACTGACCGTAACGGCTAACATTTATTTTGTTCTCCTTCCCCGCCGCTGCTCGCCGGAGCTGAGAGCGGTTGATAATGGCGATTCGTCTAGGGTTTCTTCTCTCAATTTCTATCTTTCTGGTATGAACTTCGATGGTTCTTGCACTGTTCTGTACTATTTTTTCAATTTTTTTTTCATCTTTGACCAATTTTCTTTGAGTTTTCTTGATTGTTTGCCGATTCTCGAATTGTCGTCGAACTTTCTTTGTCTTTGTAAAATCTTACTTACTCCGATGAGCTTTCTGATCAAAATTGAAATTTAAGTCAAGTAGCTTCGCATTTTTTTGAGTGTGGCTACTGGTTTGTTTTACTCTGTTTTAATTTCTGGCATTTCTTGCTTTCTTTCCTTAATTGCACACTTTCTTTTAGTTTTCTTGGTTGTTTAATTCTCGTTTATTCTCGGGGTCTTGCTTTTTTTTTTCTTCTGAAAGTAGAATATCTGTTCCTGAAAATGAAATGATGACGAGCGTGAAATTCAAATTTTCTTTTGATCAATTTCGATCAACATTTCTTGCACAGTTCTTGAATTTTTTTCTTCAATTCTTTTCTTCTTGGATCAATTTATTACAGTTATCTTGTTTGTTTGCTGATTTGTTTGGCTTTTCACTCACACTTCTTTTACTTGGCTGGTTGTTTAGTTTTCGGAATTTCTTGCCTTCTTGTACACTTTCTTTTGGTTTTCTTGTTTAATTTCTGGTTTTCTTGCTTTCTTACACCCTTTCTTTAGTTTCTTGGATTTTTTTTTTTTTTTTATTATTATTAGGAGGTTCTCGTTTATTTTATGACCCTCCATAAAACATTTATAGTCCATTCAAAACGAAAATTAAGATTGAAGAACAGGTCTTCACTTTTATTTTATTTTTATTCCACTCTTTTTACTTACCTTTTTTTTTCCTTTTCTTTTTGGTTCTTTGCCTCGTGTTTATCATCTTCCTAATTAACTTTTAAGTTATACTGAATTTTCTGATTCACATGCATGATCAGGTCTTATTCATTGTATGTCTAGTACATGCTGATACGCGGTTTCCTTTGACGCCTAATGCATCAACAGGGTGAGGTTTTCAAAGTTGATCACAATAGCCCTGTGAAAAATTCTTTGCTTTCTTGGTTGAATGGCTAACATTGCTGCAGAATTATCTAGATTAATCCTTTTTTTTTTTTTTTCTTTTTTTTTTCCCCTATTAATGTTTTTTAGAGAAAGGCATTCTGAGGGTTACTGTGCAATGTATGACATTTGTGGAAAACGTACTGATGGAAAAGTATTGAATTGCCCTCTTGGTTCTCCTGCTGTTAAGGTATATAGGTTAAAGGTTCTATATCTGTTTTAGTATTAATTGTAGGGAAAAAAATCTGTCACGATTTTTAATTTCCCTGCTATTCTATGTCCGCTTTTCAGCCAGATGATTTGGTTTCGTCCAAGATCCAAAGTTTATGTCCGACAATTACTGGCGATGTTTGTTGTTCAGAATTTCAGTTTGACACATTACGGACACAAGTGCAGCAAGTAAGGACTTAATGAACTCTGAATTTATATTTTGCGACCGATAGGATTTGGCTGCCATTTAAGATTTCCAAGTTTTAGAGCCATAGCCGATTGTTCTGCTTTGTAGCTTCAGAAAAATGGGATAGAATTTGGCTTCCATTTAACATTTCCAATTAAATTTCTATCCTTAAAAGAAGTTGCTGGTTTTTTCTTTTGGATTCTCTTATCATGCTGTTAGCGTGTTTGATATCATAATGATGTGTGTATTTAATTTCATGAACTGTTTAAGGCTTAACCCTGAAATTTATAATTTTTTTTATTTGTAATTCATGTTCTATTTTGCAGGCGATTCCTTTTCTTGTAGGTTGTCCAGCATGCCTGAGAAACTTTTTGAACTTGTTCTGTGAACTTACCTGCTCTCCAAATCAGAGTTTATTTATCAATGTTACTTCCATAGCCCAGGTCTAATACTCTCTCCTCTTTCTAAAGTTTTCGTGTTATTATTCTTGCTATTGAAAAGAATGATAAATAATTGTTCTTTTCTTTTATACTCATGAGAACATCTTATTAGTTCATCTCATAAGCAATCTAGCAACTCATTTTTTCTGTTCAGATTACTTGCTTTTGATTTAGGAATACGTGTTAAAGGACCAAACAAAAATTCTCATCATTAGGAAAATGAATTTGAGATTTTCGAAATAATCAAGAATTTTCTTACTTCTAATTTGGTGAATGCCCGTTTGAATTTTGATGCATTCTATAGCAGTCTTTTGGTATTACTTTGATATATGTAGTCTTACTGGCAATTTATTGTGTATACAAAAGAAATTCAAAATTTTTGTTTCTTTCAAATTGGGCAAGTGTACATTTGGTACCTGCACTGTAGAACATATAGGGTTTGATTTTATTTATTATTATTATTTTTTCAAATTGAAATTATTAAACAACTAGTTGTGTATGTAAAAGAATGTAATACTTTATTCAAATAATAGTTTATTCCTTTGTCTTTTCAGGTTGATAACAATTCGACAGTGGATGGGATTGATTTTTATATAACAGATGCTTTTGGTGAAGGGTTGTATGAGTCCTGCAAAGAAGTGAAGTTTGGCACCATGAACTCTCGAGCAATAGAATTTATTGGTGCTGGTGCTAAAAATTTTAAAGGTAAAATTTGATTCTTCTCAAATTAGTTGCTTTTTGCTATCTACCCCCTCTTTTTTGCTGTCTTTATTGTACGTGTGCCAAATGAAAATTGGTAATGTCGGAGCCAAGCTCACTACCAGAGTAGCCTATATGACACGTGTACAATGAATCATCTTTATTGGTAATATATATATATATATAAAACCATCTGGATTGAAGAGTTGATCTATAAAGACAAATTACAAATAAAGAAACGTGAAACAAAACATAGAATAGAATGATGAGGTTGATTGTGATCAATGGTAATATTTTGAAGGACATGTTCTTTTGTTAGACATAATTGCACTATTTCATCGGGTACTTCATCCTCTCTAGTATTGAGTTCTTATGATTACTTGTTAAAAATTTTAATCATTTCTTGTAACTTGCACTTAAACTGTCAATTTTCCCAGAATGGTTTGCTTTTATCGGCAGGCAAGCACCCCTTGGTGTGCCAGGTTCACCATATGCAATAAAATTCCGGTCAAGTATTCCTGAACCACTTGGAATGAAACCTATGAATGTATCTACTTATTCATGCGGTGATGGTTCACTGGGTTGCTCATGTGGTGATTGTCCTTCGTCTCCAGTCTGTTCTAATGCAGTTCCTCCTTCTTCCCACAAAAAAGGTTCATGTTCGGTAAAGATTGGGTCCCTAAAGGTGAAATTTTTCATATGTAAAATTTCTGTAGGTTGCTTTTTGCTGCGAGTTAGTCAATAGGATGTTTCGATTATAGTACCCTTGATGATTTCTTTCTATCAATTTTTTGTTCAAAACTTTCAGGCTAAATGTATCGACCTTGCTATGACTATCGTGTATATAATACTGGTTTCTGTATTTTTGGGATGGCGGTTATTTCATTGGAATAGAGTAAAGAATCCAGCTACGAGAACAAAACCATTATGGAATGTGATGGAAGGTGGTGGTGAACTCCATTCTGTCAACCAGCAAAAGGAAGAGAATCCTTCAATGCTGCAGGTGCATGCAAATATATACAACCTCTTCCAATGATAGTTTTCTCTGAAATTTATGTGCGACTTTCCTGTCCATTTTCCGTAGGCTAATCTAATTTTGGATTTTATTGGACTAAATGACTTGTTTTGGTTAGATTCTTCAAGGTGCTCATACTAGAAGTGGCGTGAAACTTTCAATCGTTCAAGGATACATTTCAAATTTTTACAGGTCCTTCACATTAATAGTTTTTTTAAACACAACTTCTTTTTCTTCTTCATTGGTTCTTGTAGAACGATCTTGACTTCTTTCTATGCCAATGTCTTGCGTCCAGGGTATACGGAACATGGGTTGCGAGAAATCCAATTTTAACTTTGTGCTCATCTTTGGCTATAGTTCTTGTACTTTGTTTGGGTCTAATCCGTTTCAAGGTGGAGACACGCCCTGAGAAGGTTCGTTTGGTACTAACATCACTTTTTACAGCATTACGGGCGCTATATTTTTTGTTTTGTCAACTGGATGCTAGATAATCATAGAAGAACTTTATGTGACTATATTCATTTGATAAGGGTTTTTCCTAATTATTTGATATATACCCGCTGTTTACTATAGTATTTTGTATGTCTATTCAAATATATTCTATGCAATGTTTCAGCTGTGGGTAGGGCCAGGGAGTAAAGCGGCCCAAGAAAAGCAGTTTTTTGACAGCCATCTTGCTCCTTTTTACAGAATTGAACAGGTTCTACAACTAAGCTTTTCAATAAATTTAGTTGTTTGATATATGAGTATGCAAAAAGGTTATATTGGATGATATTACATATTGTTGAGATCTTTTTTGGTAAAGATTTTTTAGATGATTTTACATAAGATGCCTTGAGGTTAACGTCTTAACGCTAGCATGGTTTCGAGTTGATGTTAAAAATTCTAGTCATAAATAGCCTTTACGGGAGGATTAGTTAGAATCTTGTTTTTCAACAGCAAGTAATTTTTACAGAATTGCTCCATTGATCATTAGTTATTTCTTACAAACTGTTGAGATTGTCCTACATTGTGAATATACAAGCTATATGTGCAATTTATAAGATCCCGGGCAACTCCACTCATTGCCAATTGGTTGGGTTGGAACCCCATGGATTCTTATGGCAAACAACAAAAGATAAAAAAGAGACTTGCATGTCTGGTGACTTTACTCAAATAACATACTATATGAGAAATGCTGGTGGTTGTGTGACAGCAAAGTTCTTAATTATGTGATTTTATTTTGATTTCTGGCAAACTTATATACCCTGTTTACTTTTTCAGCTTCTATTAGCAACTACTCCAAATATTGACCATGGCAAGGCACCAAGTATAATTACAGAGGATAACATTAAGTTACTTTTTGAAATACAAAGGAAGGTATATTTGGCGTGTAGCATTATTTTTGAGTGATAACTTTTGTGAGGACTGAACTCACAGCTCTTAATATTTTCTTATTTCTGGCCATCGTTTACTTTTTTTCTTATATATATTTTTAAAATATCTTATGCATTAATACTCATCTTGTAGGTTGATGGAATTCGTGCTAATTATTCTGGTTCAATGATATCCCTTGCTGATATTTGCATGAAGCCACTAGATCAAGATTGTGCTACTCAAAGTGTACTGCAGGTAGAGTTGATTATTGCTTGACATTTGACATTCATATTGTCGAGATGCAACTAACTTCATTACATTGTGTTTCTTTTTGCATGGCTATATATTTGTAATTGTTGTATTTATTCTCTGCTATATTCCTGGTAACAGTATTTCAAAATGGATCCTGAAAACTTTGACAATTATGGTGGAGTTGAACACCTTAAGTATTGCTTTGAGGTACAGTCATATAATCTCCATCTTCATGTAGCTTTGTTTTATAGTAATATTATCGAAAATTTATATGTGGCTATCTTTTGGGTGATTTTCAGCACTATTCTTCAGCAGAAAAATGTATGAGTGCATTTAAAGGTCCTCTTGATCCTAGCACTGCTTTAGGAGGTTTCTCAGGGAACAACTATTCTGAGGCAATCTTCACACCCCCACCTTTTTTTTTTTCTTATCTAAACTTTAAGCTTTTTAAGTGTAAATATGATCGGATTTTCAAGTATTTGAGAACCCTAAATTGATATTTTCAAAACAGGCATCCGCATTTATAATAACTTATCCTGTAAACAACGTTGTCGATAAAAATGGAAATGAAAGTGAAAGAGCAATTGCATGGGAGAAGGCCTTTATCCAGATGGTTAAGGTTTGTGCTTGCACTGAGTCATTCACATGAACTTGAGTGCGTATTGTTTACTTCCTCTCTTGATATATCATTTTCTAATATCTGTTAATTATGATAGGATGAATTGCTACAAATGGTGCAATCTAAGAATTTGACTCTATCTTTTTCATCGGAAAGTTCAATTGAAGAAGAATTAAAACGAGAAAGTACTGCAGATGTGATTACTATAATGGTCAGTTCTACCTCTCCATTATCCCTTTTACGGGATGTTTACAATTAAGCTAGCTTTTTCTTGTGTTGCCTTAACCATATTCTTTGCCTTCTTTTTTATATTAATCTTTTCATCTTTGTTTTCTTGTAGATAAGTTATCTAGTGATGTTTGCCTACATATCTCTGACTTTGGGTGACACACCTCACCTATCTTCCTTTTACATTTCATCTAAGGTTTGGTCTCATTCATGGTTACTTA
This sequence comes from Ulmus americana, assembly GCA_010015005.3. Taxonomy (NCBI): domain Eukaryota; kingdom Viridiplantae; phylum Streptophyta; class Magnoliopsida; order Rosales; family Ulmaceae; genus Ulmus; species Ulmus americana. The sequence goes on along the minus strand of WUAT03261631.1, from coordinate 8,378 downwards.
TATTTTATCTCTGAATTTTTTAGTATCTCATGGTTTAATTAATTCATTAGAAAGCCATCTTTCCCAAGAACTTAAGTTGATAGGATTAAGTTCATTTTATATCTCTTTAGACATCGGCATTGCAACTGTAGGAATTTAAATTTAGGACAATCAGTTATGATATTATTATGTTAGGGTTGCTAGCTCTTTCAAAAGAGTAAACTTAGGCGATGGAAAACATTTTCTTTTGTATTGTTATGAAACTTATGTGATGGTTGCATTCTAGGTATTGCTTGGTCTCTCCGGAGTTGTGCTAGTTATGCTGTCTGTTCTTGGATCAGTTGGATTTTTCAGTGCTATTGGAGTAAAGTCTACCCTTATCATTATGGAAGTTATACCATTTCTTGTTCTAGCTGTAAGTACCTTTCTTTCATATCATTCTACCTTTGTCAAAACTGAGATTGCACAATTTGTATTTTAATATGTTATACATCCAACTATTTTTTACGGATATCAGAGCTCATAATATTTCAAACTCAATCATCATATTAGGTTGGGGTGGATAATATGTGTATATTAGTGCATGCTGTTAAGCGGCAAAATATGGAGTTGCCATTAGAAGAACGAGTAAGCAATGCACTTGTGGAAGTTGGACCATCCATAACACTAGCTAGCTTATCCGAGGTATTAGCATTTGCAGTTGGAAGTTTTATTCCAATGCCAGCATGCCGTGTGTTCTCCATGTTTGCAGGTTAGACTTTCATCTATTACTTATGCATATTAAAAAGTTAATGATTTTATTATTGTTTGTAAATACATCTGGCCAACTTTTTATCTTTTATTTTGGATTCTTTTGCTTTTTGGCAGCACTAGCTATTCTTTTGGACTTCCTCCTGCAAGTTACTGCATTTGTCGCACTGATAGTTTTTGACTTTTTGCGATCTGAGGATAGAAGGATTGATTGTTTTCCATGTATAAAAGTTTCATCATATGCCAACGTCGATAAAGGTATCAAGTATTATCAATCCCTCCTCACCTTCGTTATCTTTTACCATTTCATCATAAGCTTTTAATGTGATTTCTAATTCAAAATCTCTTGTGAAATTTAGGTGTTGATCACACAAAACCTGGTTTGCTAGCGCGATACATGAAGGTGATTAACGTGGTCTCTCCCCTGTGTTACAATCTTTGTGTTTGTTCTTCCTTGTTATCTAAATCTTTTTGGGCATATATTTTCATTTTTCAGGAGATCCATGCACCTATTCTTAGTCTGTGGGGAGTCAAGATAATCGTCATTTCTGTCTTTGTTGCATTTACACTGGCTAGCATTGTGAGTATTCTCTATTTGTTTCTATTTGCATTCTGTAAGAATATGTTTGTACCTGTTTTTAACTCCGACTTTTCAAAACTTTTTAGGCATTGTGCACGAGGATTGAACCCGGTTTGGAACAAAAGATTGTTCTTCCACAAGATTCGTACCTCCAGGTCAAATTTAGTTGCTTGTTTTTTATATTGAGATTGAATGGCATCAAACATTCTAATATGTTATGTTAAATGTTGTATTCCATTCTTGCAGGGCTATTTTAACAATGTCTCAGAGTATCTCAGAATTGGACCCCCGATTTACTTTGTTGTGAAAAACTATAATTACAGGTATCTAAGGTTAAAAGATGGACTATGCAAAAACTTTATATACTTAAATACTTACATATCTAGTTAGTATATGTTAAGGCTGCTGTTTGTAGTAAGCACAAACTCCGAAGTTTAACATACAATACATTCTAATTTTGATGCTTTAGCAAGCTCAGTAGTGGCTACTAGTGTTCTTTTTTTTTTTTTTATAACCTTTCAGGTGGATTATCTTCATTTTGATTATAAGTTACCCTCATCTTGCTAATTTGTGTTTGGAGCTATTAAAAAAAAAATTATTATTTTTTTTTATTTTTGAGCTGTAAATGTCATTTTCAAATTGGGAAAAGTTAGCATGTGTGAAATTCCATCTTTAAGTGTTTTCACCATTAAAGACGTTCTCCGTGCTGAAGTTGCTTTTATCCTCAGTTCAGAATCAAGGAATACGAACCAGTTGTGCTCGATTAGCCACTGTGATTCAGACTCTCTTTTAAATCAGGTAATGGCCCCACCCTGCCCCAATTTTTTTCCTTGTTGGTTGCCTTTAATTTTCTTGAAATTAAAACCTGTAGCTGTTTATTTATTCAAATCCAATTGCTTATGGAATTTTATTGGCTCACTGTATTTATACATGTGAGGGTTGGTAACTTACAAAGCAACATTGTTCTTTTGCAATGCATGGTTTTCAACTCACCCTTCATTACTGTAGCTGCTAGGGTCAATAAGTATCCATGTGGCTTGCTTCTTTGATGGTTTCTTTAAGTTGAAGTTTTCTTGGGTACAAATGTCGTGTGTTTGTTGTTGTAGATTGCAAGAGCATCATTAACTCCAGAGTCAAGTTACATTGCTAAGCCAGCTGCTTCCTGGCTTGATGATTTCCTTGTGTGGATATCCCCAGAAGCATTTGGATGCTGTCGGAAGTTTACTAATGCAACTTATTGCCCTCCTTCTGATCAGGTCATTAACAAAGCTATATTTGCCCGTACAAATATGATAGCAATTACAAAAATAACTTCATTAGCATACTAGTACATCATGCTTTCTTAATTGCAAACATGTATTCTACTGCAATTTTTTTTTTTTAGTTGCGGAGTAATTGAAATCTCATTATACTGAAGTAAATTAGTTTTTTAGCCACCTTGCTGTTCTTCCAGTGATGGACCTTGCAGCCTGGGCGGAGTATGCAAAGATTGTACAACGGTAATTTATACACTGTTATGAGAAAATGTGTAATATCTGTCTACTTATTTCTCATTATTAACTTTGGGATCGTTCAGTGCTTCCGCCATTCAGATCTGCAAAATGATCGTCCATCTACCACACAATTCAAGGATAAACTTCCATGGTTCCTTAGTGCTCTACCCTCTGCTGCCTGTGCTAAAGGTGGCCATGGGGCTTATACTACCAGTGTGGATTTGCAAGGTTTGTTGATTCAATTCTTGTTCTATTGTAACTTCCAAGTATTAGATTAGAAATCTGACAATATGTGGACTGAATTGTTTTCCAAAATCAATTATGTATTGTACAATCAGGCTATGAGAGTGGCGTTATTCAAGCATCATCATTTCGTACATATCATACGCCTTTGAACAAGCAGGTATAGGAATCTTTGAATAAGGTTTTTGAATGTTTTTATCATTCATCAAGGAAAATCTGACTACATAATTGGTTATGATTTACTTTAGAGTGACTACGTAAATTCATTGAGGGCAGCAAAAGAGTTCAGTTCAAAGGTTTCTGATTCTTTGAAGGTAGTATTTCAATGCTGTTCACCAAAGTTGTTTGAATTTTTCACCCATTTGGTTTAAACTTACGTTCTTTCTGGTGCAGATTGAGATCTTCCCATATTCGGTGTTTTATATGTTTTTCGAGCAATATCTTGATATTTGGAAGACAGCATTGATCAGCCTTTCTATAGCTATTGGTTAGTAGTTTTAAAATTCTAGAACTTGGGTTAGAATTTTCATTTTTTGATTACTTCCAACTTGTTGAAAGTATTGTATTGAGGTGTCATTTTGATTCTTACAGGTGCTGTATTTATTGTTTGTCTAGTTATAACATGCAGGTATGTTCATCATTTTCCTTTGATTTTAGATATCATGCCTTATTTACTTGTGGCGTTGATTCTAATTTCATCTTTGTTTGCATTGTAGTTTATGGAGCTCAGCAATCATTTTATTAGTTTTGGTAATGATTATCGTGGATCTCATGGTAATATTTTAGTCTTTGATCATCTATGAAATCCCGTTTGTGGAAGCAATAAACTTCTATAACCATTTTATGTCTCATGATGACACGACACTCGTGCAGGGAGTGATGGCGATTGTTGGAATCCAATTAAACGCAATCTCTGTTGTCAATCTTGTTATGTCAGTTGGCATTGCTGTTGAGTTTTGTGTTCACATGACTCATGCTTTCTCGGTCAGTATCTTCCTACTGACCCTGTAATTTTTCAAAGGTTAAACGGTCTGTTATCTCTTTCTGTTGGTATAGTGTTAAATGGTTTCTGTAACAGGTGAGCAGCGGAGATAAAGACCAACGCATGAAGGAGGCCTTGGGTACAATGGGAGCTTCTGTCTTCAGGTATTTTCCTTCTATAGACCTAAAGTTTGTTTTGATATCGGAAAAAAACGAAGATTGAATTTTTTTTGCCAATATACAGTGGGATCACATTAACGAAGCTTGTGGGAGTGATTGTTCTTTGCTTCTCGAGGACGGAAGTCTTTGTGGTTAGATCCTTTACTCTTGCATTTTCATTCTCTATATTTGTATGATTGTGCGGGCCTTGTTCAAATATGTCTTCTTCCCCACTGTCTTTTGCAGGTGTATTATTTCAGAATGTACCTCTCTTTGGTTCTTCTCGGTTTCTTCCATGGCCTTGTCTTTTTACCTGTAAGTTTACCGCCTTTTTGAGCCAGGTTTTTGCATTGGTTCTTCTCGGTTTCTTCCATGGCACGTCGTAATAAAATCTTGTCACAATTTTTTTATTTCCTTTTTGTAGGTGGTATTGAGCATGTTTGGTCCACCTTCAAGATCTGAGTCAAATGAGCAGCAAGATCAACAACCTGCTTCATCAACCATGAGAAGCTCATTTTGGCGAATAGCTCTTTTTGTAGGGATGAGATGTATCTGCTTTTGAAATAGTTAAAACATGTAAATTATGTGCTCAATTATAAAGAGAAGTTAGAAAAGGTAGCTCAATACGTCAAATATACTTCAACTAGATGTAAATTCTTTACCACTAATACATCTCGGAAGTAGGGAATTTGCTCTGTTGCATCATGTTAGAATGAAGACTAATTGGTTCAAATTCGTTTACTCGGATTCACATTTTATCCTTTTGTTAATTTTTTCGGCATTAAACTTTCCAAATTATTGTTTTCTAGTTTTTGTACATAAAAGTGACTCATAAATTAGGAAGTAATTTTGAACAAAAATATCAACCAGTAAAATATAACATGAGGAAATTTATTAACGAAAAATATTAATAAAAGGTTAAAGTGTCATTTTGAGTAAATAAAGAATGGTATTTGTCCCAATTAGCCAAGAATGAAAGTTGAAGAGAAATAAAATGTTCTTTAAAAAATATGGTAAAGTGGGATAAGTGGTAAAGACGCGATATTCATTTTCTGATCTTCCATTTGAATATGAGAAAACTATAGAAGGTTCATCTTTTCTTCTCTTATATTAACCTAAACGAGAACGGCAATTTCTTGAACTATTATTTTCAAGAAATACCACTAGCTTACAAAATAAAAAATAAATAAATATGGAAGAGAATAGAGAAATATTGTAGCAAGGTCCATAATTTAGCCAATCTGTAGAAAATTAGGTCATCAATTTCACCATCAATCTTTTTTTTTCTTTCTTTTGAAATGAAGTTCACCATCAGGTTTGGCGTCATAGAAAGTGATCTTTACGAAAGAAGCATATTTATAAGATTAATTGGCTCTGCCCCTTCACTTTAAGTAAATTTACAATTTGTCCCTTCAAGTCCTAAAATAATCGTTAAAACTCTCAAACTTTGGATGAATTGGCACTTACATTTGTCCAATTCTTTTCGTGAGTTTTTGTGAGTACATTTTGCATTAAGTCACTTTAATTATATTTTTTTCATGAAAAAAATTAAAATATATTAAGAAATCCTTTCAAACTATTTTTTTTTTAATTCTGAAAATTTTATGTATAAATATATTTAGATTTTTTTTAAGATTCGAAAGGATTTCTTGATATATTTTAATTTCTTTTTTAAAAAGTATAATTGAAGTGTCTTGATGCAAAATGAACTTAAAAAAATTCACGAAAAAATTGGACAAAGTGTAAGTGCTAATTCGTACAAAGTTTAAGAGGTTTAACGATCATTTTAAGATTTGAAGGGACAAAGTACAAATTCACTGAAAGTAAAAGAGACATCAGAGCCAATTAATCTTTTTGAATGGTAAACTTTTATTGTTTAAGAGCTCAAATGTTTAATATCACAAATGGCTAGGGTCGCTCGGAAATTAAGATCTCTCGTCCTCAAGGAAAAACGCATGCTTTGCTCATGTTTTGATGTCTGAGAAAATAGCTAAAATGAAAGATACTAAGAGAGTTCCAAGCATGCAAAACATTCTCAATCACCATAATTAGCCTTTAAATTGGTTTAAAATTGATGTTGATATATTTGATAACATTTGCAAGGTCTTACTTTATCATCACACGAGAACTGCCCAAGAAAGAATTTTTTTTGTTGCAAATTTTACTCTTAAAAACTTATATTTTTGCCCAAATTTCCAAAAATTCTACATGTAGCCTCCCTATATATATATATATATATATTTTTTTTTTTTTTTGTTAAAATAATAGATATGTGATTTTATTCTACTGTAACCCTCTAGACAAAATTCATAGCTCCGTTACTTCTAGTATAGTGCCTAAATCAATTTTCCATGTTTCTACTACATCAACCGCAACACAGACAGTTATCGAAACTGCTACAGAGGTAATTAAGTGGTCATGATGATCTCGAGCAATAGCCCCCAAATCAACGAGTTTCTACTGCACACACAACGCAACATATGTATTTATTTAAGCACTCCAACCGGCGATGACCAAGTAGCAACGAGAATTTATTTGGTGGAATGTTGTCGCACATTGGCTTAATGATATTCGTCCAAGTCATCTTTACTCCAAGCTGTGACAACTTTATCATGAAGCAAAGACCCCGAATGAACTAGCTAGTAATACTGACCCCCCAATAATTTTTTTTTTTTTTTGGAAATTTTGCCCACTTTTTTCTTAAATATTTCAAAAATTTTACCCCCAACCCAAAAGTTGAAAATCCATAAATATATCTTTCATGTAGTTTTAGCCCCTCCCAACCACATTTTCTATCCCCGTCACTAGAACCAGCTGATTCCTCCTAAACCAAAATCTCCAATATAAAATAATGAATAACTCTAAATCATATTCTTTAAGTTGGCTAAAAACACAGACTATGAGGCCTCTAAATCTGGACCTCGGTGATAAGCTATTCTTAAGAGGAAACGAGACATGTTTGTCTCAACTTTTTGAGAGTATTGCAACCGCATAAAGCACGAAAAGTAAATTCATTACCAACTATGCAAAAGGGACACACTAGAAAGATGTTCATGCTGTGTTTAACAAGATTTGCATGGGTTGGAATCAAAACTCGAAAAGCTTGCCATGCAGAGACTTATTTTTGGTAGAGTTTATAAAGATCATAGTGCTAAATAAGTTGAAGTACCTGATGGTAAGCAAAGATCCTTAACCATAGCAAATTAACCTAGAACACGAGTAGCAGAGGAATTGAAAGAGCCATCATGGGATCCACTTATCATGATACACATAACTTAAAAGCATTTTCAACAAAATAATAATAATAATAATAATAATAATTTAACCAAGGAGGTTTAAGATTTGAACAGTGTTTTTAGGTGGTCCCGATACAACACAAATTAATAGCACATGGGGTTCATGTGATGGGAAGTATGTTGGAAGGGTGGAATGGTTAAATTTCATCTAATGTTATCAAAATTATTTGTTCTTGTCAAAATAAATTCTAAAAAAAGGTCAAGAAAAGTCAAAAATAACTTAATAAAGCCCTTATTTGCAAATAGTTATTTTTTCATGATAAAATGTCGGAAAGAGGCATGAAAATGGTTCTTTGTATTAAGCCTCATTAAGGGCATAAATGGAACTTGCTGAGAGAGACGATTTTGTCCCTAAAAGCTCATGAAGTGTCCTGATAAGTGTGAGCATAAAGGGTAATTAGACAAGTCATTTGGTTATAAATAAGGGACCATGCGTATTGGCTGGGCAACAAGGGATAAAAAGAAGGCAAGAGTGAAGAACAACTTGATAGAAAGAAAGTGAATGTGTGGTCTGAGAGCTACGGAGAGAGAAAGAAAGAAGTCTTATTATAGAAAGAAAAATAGTAAGTAAAAAGAGGGAGAAAAGATGAGTGAAAAGAAGGTTATTTACCCTTTAGAGTTTAGACTATCTTTGTTCCACATATACTATTAACTATATACATAGGCAACCACTCCTAACAGTACATATTTATATAATATGTTTATAATATATATATATTACGTAGGGGAAAAATGTTTTCAATATTAATATTTATATATTTATTTACTGTTCAAAGTGATTTTTCTTTTATATATATATATATATTTATATTTATTTCTTTTTTTTTTTAAATTTTGTCATCGTGTTTTCCCTAAAAAAACACGAACACACTACTTTCTATTATTTTTTCATTATTT
>WUAT03261410.1:0-11113 GCA_010015005.3 Ulmus americana | reverse complement strand
AACTTGACTTTTCAACTTTTTCATCCTCAATCAAAATACCTTTACCCTTCTCTTTCAAAGGCTTAATTTTTATTTTTATTTTTTATTTCTGTTTCTTAACAATGTTCTGACTATGAATTTTTTTTCCTCAAAACCTAAAAAACAAAAAAAACAAAAACAAAAACAAAAAAGAACAGTTACCTTTTAAAAAACAAAAACCAAATAAACCAAAAACAATCAAAAAATGGTTTTGAAATAGCTAAGAAAAACAATAAATAAATAAATAAAAGAAGACAAACCAATAGGTTCTAAAAAATGGTAAAGATCACCACTTACACTAAACTGAACAGATTTTGAATTAGGTTCTTCTTCAGACTTGAAACTTGACTTTTTAACTTTTGCATCCTCAATCAAAATAGCTTTCCCCTTCTCTTTCAAAGGCTTGCCAATTTTTTTTCCTTTGTTTCTTAACAATTGGTTCTTGAATTAAACTGCGAGCCACAAAAGGACGTTTCTTAGAGATAGAAGAAACACATGTGAACTCAAGAATGCAAGACAAAAAGTCTTGACATTCCCGTTTAGTTGGAACAGGATTCCGAACAGGAAGTGCCTACATAAACAAAGAATAAAAAGTATTACTATTATAAAAATATTGAAGGGAAAAAATAAAAAACAACAAGCAAAAATTAGAAAAGTTTCAAATTTAACATACCTCTTGACATTCAAAGGAATTTTTTTATTTTTTATTTTTTTTATCTAAATGCCTTAGACCAACTGCAAATACGTGAGACTTTTTGGATCACAGAAAGTAATTGCATTCTTAGGAAGACTAAGGAAACATTCATATATCCACAATTGAAAAGCAGTCGGGAAGCCAAAGAGTTCATAAAAGATTATATCGTGTTCGCTGTCTGTTTGTTTACCTTTCAAAGCTTTCTTTAAATACTCAAGAGTGAGAAAGAATGATTTCCGACCCCACGGAAAAGAACCAAACATATCCAAAGAGTCAACCATATGCCATAGATACTTGTCAACTAATTTATTATCCTTTTTAGACAAAAGAATATAGTCCACAATGAAAATTAGAGCAAGTTTAATGGCATCTGTATCATCTTCAATTTGATTTTGATATAAAAAATCATAAAGATCACCCCGGTAAATTGAGGACTTTCCCGAAAAATACTTACTGCATAGCCAACTAGAACCAAAAGGTAATTGTTTGGGAATTCCATCCTTGTTGCAAAACGATGGGTAATCAGCACAATTCAAACTAGTAATTATAGCAAAATCAGAAATAGAAAATTTCAAGAGAGTGTCATGAACCTTGAACATTATCTCATTTGGATTGAGATGGAAAACTTCCTTAAGAAGCATGCGGTGGACAAGCTATCCACTAAAAACAAGGGGCTCAAAGTCGAGAAAATGCTCAAAAGAAGAAGACTTGAACTTTGACTTTTGTCTAGAAGTTAAAAACTTCTTCACAACATTAATGGCGACCAAACCACCACTAATTAGAGCAGGTTTTCATAGAACCAAATTTTGTGATAATAGTCTTCCTCCTACAATGAAAAACAAAATAATTAGAAGAATAAAATGACAAAAAAAAAACACCAAAATTAGAAAGAAAAAACAACCAATAAACATACAAGTCCTAAACATACAAGTAGAGCTTGTTAAGTTATAAGAAACTAAATAACCAAAATTTGTGATAAATAGAATTGTTAAGTTATAAGAATCTAAACATACAAGTAGAGCTTTTACCGAATATTCAACCAAAAACCTAAAAGTCACTAAACATACAAGTCCCCTGAACCAACAAAAAAACTGTACAAAAAAAACAACATCAGAAAATTGTACACAAAAATTGCTTGTCACTAAAACTTAATTTATAAAACTGCTTAATATGCTCTACCCAGCTGAACCACCAAAAGGAAACTAATAAACAGATAACAAAAATTACAAAGAACAAAATTAGAAAGAAAAAACAACCAATAAACATACAAGTAGAGCTTGTTAAGTTATAAGAAACTAAACAACCAAAATTTGTGATAAATAGAATTGTTAAGTTATAAGAAACTAAACATACAAGTAGAGCTTTTAACGAATATTCAACCAAAATCCTAAAAGTCACTAAATATACAAGTTCCCTGAACCAACAAAAAAACTGTACAAAAAAACAAAATCAGAAAACTGTACAAGAAAACTGCTTGTCACTAAAACTTAATCTATGAAACTGCTTGATAGGCTCTACCCAGCTGAACCACCAAAAGGAAACCAATAAACATATAACAAAAATAACAAAGAACAAAGAACAAAAATAAAAAAAATGTAAACCTGTAAAGAACTCATCTAAACCTCTAAAGACAACTAAACAAAAGAACAAAAATAAAAAAAATGGCAACCAAAACATAAAAGCTAGGTAGATTAAAAATGGCAATAAAGACAACCAATAAATTTGTTTGTCTATTGAACTGGTTACATCCTAAAGTATAAAAAATAAACAATCAAATAAAAAAAATAATAACAAAAAAAGAAATACCTCAAATTCTAAAACTTTGTCAATGACTGACTCGTTGTTCATCTTCATCAAAATAGGCATTTTATACTTTTTTTGATTTGATTTGGAAGGAGATATAGTATGAACAACAGAAGAAGAAGGAGAAGGAGCTCCAATAGAAACAGAAGGATGCAGTTTTTTCCTAGAATTAGAAGGACCAGCAGAAGCAATATTAGGAGATGAACTTGAGCGGGTTTGAATACGGGAAGGAGAAGGAGTAGGTGCTCCAGGAGAAGGATGAGATTCATCCTAATAGAACTAGAAGGAACAGCTATATCAATTGCCATACTAGCTACATGTGAAGAACATGTACGAACCATCTCTAATGAAGATGTAAATAAAACTTAAGAAAAAAAAACAATGATTAGAAATATTGCACATACATATTGTACATGTGTATGTACAAACAACAAAAAAGAAAACCACTAAAGCACAAGAGCTGCCAATATTCATCATTAAAGAACCACAAACAGAGTCAATTTTCAATGGTTTAATCTATACGAATAGCAAATTTCACCATAAATTGCATACTAGTCACAATTAGAGTCACAGAGATAAATTGTAATGAAAGATTACAAAGATAAATGGTAAACCACAACTCAAAAAAAATATTATAGTAGCACAACAAATACTTCAAATTAATCTACATGAATAGCAAAATTCACCATAAATTACATACTAGTCACAATCACATAGACAAATTGTAATGAAACATTACACAGATAAATGGTAAACCTCATCTCATTTCAGGAACTTGTAGAAACTTCAAATTAATATAGATTAATAGCAAACTTAATATGAAAACTTCAAATATTCAAGTATCACAATAGACTTTCAAATTATAAACATGAATAGCAAACTTCACCATAAAATGTAAATGAGTCCCATGGACAAATTATAATGAAACATTACACATATATAAAATAGTAAACCACATCCCATTTCAGGAACCAATAGATGTACAAGAGAGATGAAAAAAGAAACAAAAATATACACATGGAAATGATAAATAGAATTGTTAAGTTATAAAAAACTATACATACAAGTATAGCTTTTACCGAATATTCAACCAAAATCCTAAAAGTTACTAAACATACAAGTCCCCTAAACCAACAAAAAAACAACATCAGAAAACTGTACAAAAAAACTGCTTGTCACTAAAAATTAATCTATAAAACTACTTGATATACTCTACCCAACTGAACCACCAAAAGGAAATCAATAAACAGATAACAAAAATAACAAAGAACAAAGAACAAAAATTACAAAATGTAAACTTGTAAAGAACTCATCTAAACTTGTAAAGACAACTAAACCAAAGAACAAAAAAAATGTCAACCAAAACATAAAAGCTAGGTAGATTAAAAATGGCAACAAAGGAAACCGATAAATTTGGTTGTTGATTAAACTGGTTACACAATCAGAAAATAAGGGAAAAAGAAAAAAGAATGTAGAGTGAAAAAGTGCAAAAAAACCCTAATTGAGAAATCATGAAAATGATTATAGTAAAAAGAAAAAAAAAATAGAAAGAGAAATAATATATATATATATATGAATAAATGAACAAAGCAAAAGAATCGAAAACAAACTGAGAAGATCGAAGATGGAGAAGGTAGAATCGACGGAGGCAAGAAGAGAAGGCGGAGGAGGTAGAATGGATGGCGACACTATATCGACAGCGGCGATGAAGCTTGATGGACAGCGACGAAGCTTGGTGGAAGGTGGCAAAGATTGATGGACGGTGGCAAAGCTTAATGGGTGGAAGAGAAGCTTAATGGGCGGCGGAGAAGATTGATGGACGGCGGCGAAGAATGGAGGTTTGGCTAACAAGTTTGCAGGGGAAGTGAAATGAGTGACTGAGAAAGACGAACAGTCATGAAGTTGAAACAAACAAAAGAGAGGTAAAACCGTATATGGGGGAGATAAAAAGTGATAAAAAAAAAACGAAGAAGGGAATTGGACCGGGATATTTCAAAGGGTGGCCCATATTTGTATAGTAAGCCCAATTACTTCAAGATATTAAGGTTAAATAATAAAATAATATTTTCTATAAAATATGGTGAGAATATTAATAATATAATGTAAAAGGTGGTAGGGTATAAGTATGTAAGATGTAAAAAATGATAGAGTTTATGTGTGTAAAATGATAAAATATGGTAGGATGGTGTAAAAGGTGGTGAGATCCACATAATATAACAGAATATGATAATATTTAAAATAAGGCAAAGAACGATTTTTGGAGAATTTTAGAGAATATGATATAATATGATTTTTTTTGGATTGGGTCTCAAACAAATGTGACTACATATTTATTTAAGAGTTAAATAAATATTTCACATAATTATTTATTTTTTAAATTAATATGATTAAATAAATAATAACATATTATATATATATATATATATATATATTTGTTTATTTATTTTTTAATACAATTAAAATAATAAGACTAAATATATTTATTATTTATTTAACGTGATTAGATAAATAATAGAGTTGAATATTTATTTTATTGGATAAAATAAATATATTATTAGTTCTTATATTTAATTATCCTATCAATTTGAATTTGAAATATAGGAGGATAATTCACAAATAGCTTTTGGACTGTGACATATCTCATTTCAATAAGTAAGTGTGAAATTACAGATTCAAAGAAAATCTGTAATTCTCTTTGAAAGATTGACTAAGGACAATTTTATCAACTAGGATTTTCATTGGATGATAACCTTAGTGATATAAATAGCTTAAGTTAGGCTTTACTTAATATGATCATTAAGTTTTAGTTTTCAGAAGAGTTTTGAGAAATAGAGAAAAATAACTTGTAAGGATTTTAGAAAGATCACACCCAAAATCCAGTTTGTTCTAGATCTCACCATTAGAGGTTTAGACTGTTTTCTTTAGAGTCATAGTTTAGATCAGGGTGCTCATACACTTCTTTACTTTTTGAGGATGTGAATAATAAAGAAGATCGAGTGGTATCGAATTTGTAGTGTTAGGATCTCATTGGGAGGACGATCAAGAGTCAAAGAATAAAAGAATATGAGTTTTGATATACTGGTTTTTCAAGAATAATAATCTAAACTCATTTGATTATTATTTATATTTTTCTTGTTTTTGATAATCTTTGTAGGTTATTAAAAAAAATTCAATTCAATTCAATTTCATTGAATAATCGCTATATTTTTAATTAACAAACCAACACATTCCACATTGATAGCCCATTAAATGCCCATGAACCCGCTCTTGCACATCCAGGGTGTTCAATTGTCCCCAGAGACAACAAATGTCTTTCCCGCCACTAGGATGAATTTCCCCGTTAGTTACTCTTTCACTAAGATCTCTATTCAATGCATATAAACAAAATTGTTAAACATAATTAATTGAATTATATTATCATTTGCATTTGCAGTATTTAAAGTAAAATATGTTCACGATTCGCTCGGAGAACTGTTTCGTTGCTTCTAACATAAATTTAACTAAAAACAATATAAGTGATAACTTTAACGGTCACCATTTCATCATGTAAAAATTTAACTAAAAACAAAGAAAAGTTAGCATAATAGAAGCCCTCTAAGAATAATAATAATATTATTTGTCAAAATAATAATAATAATATTAAATAAAAATGAATATATTTCCTAATAAACTGCTTAAAAATCTGATATCATGTTTCATGATTGGACACAGTAGTGGATCCAGAAATCAAATTTAGAGAGCGTATTGTAAGAAATTTTTTTAATGGACAAAATACATAAATTTTAAAATTAAAAGTAAAAATGTCAAAAAAGATTTAAAAATTTACATGTAAAATTTTTTTACAAAAATTCTAGGGGTGCATTTGTCCCCGCTAGGCTCAAGCCGCTCAACCTAAGTCCCGTCAATGTTGGACAAGTGTGATTTTTATAATTTCTAGAAACAAAATTGTGAATTTTATTACTATCACTATCTGATATCACTATCTGAGAACATGTGACGCTTGCCCCACCAAACTTGTCGTTACTTTTGTACACCACATGTGAGTAGAGGAAGTGTTCTAAGACAATTTTTGGCAGAAAATGAAATGAAAAAAAAAAGAGGATAAGATTCCAAAAGGAAATTATTCAATCAAACAAAGACAAAAACTAAGGAACAAAAGATTATTTTGAGGGAAAATGTCATTTTTTATACCCTTCGAGTTTCTTATTTTTGTTAGAATAGCCATGAATTAAAAAAAAAAAAATCACAAAACTTTATTTTATTTATTAATATGCAAAATTAACCCCAAACAAGTTAAAATGATTGGAATATCCTTAAATGAATTATTTTGTAATTAATTTAATATTTGTAGAAAACTAGATGTTATAAATAAATAGTAACTAATTAGCCAAAATACAAAAAATAAAAAAAGGTATCATTTTCTTTGCATTTTGAGTGTTTTGTTAAGTAGTTTATTGTATTCTAGGTTTTTTATATATATTAAAATCAATAACAAAACTGATCACCGAAGGGCATTCTAGTCATTTCAACTCATTTAAGGTCAATTTTACATATTAATAAATAATATAAGGCTTTTGGTGATATTTTTCATAATCCAAGATTATTTTTGCAAAAAATTAAAAAATACAAGGGGGTAAAAGAATATTTTCCCCTATTTTATTGTGAAGTATCGAAACAGTTTTTAATACCAATTCGGTGCACGTGCTCACAGCTCCATCATAGGTGCAGTAATTAGTTTTCATTTTTTTTTCTTAATCACAGGAATTAAATTCATCTTCATCATTGTTCAAATAAATTTGTTCAATACATCCAAATTTATTTAGGGTAATGTTTGCTAGCAGAGAAATTGCTTTATTGTTTTGATCAAATCGACTATAAGTAGATTTTTAGAGAGAGATTATAGGAGCCTCTCACACTAGAAACTTGGATACAAGGATGTAGAATTGTAAAATTTTCTAACTAATTACTATTTATATTTACAAAGAATAACTAACTTTCTTAGATTCTAGGGAAAATAAATGCCAATATAAGCCACGTCACTTCTTGTAATAAACTGCCTCAATTGCCTCTGACTCTAACTATTAATCCTACTTCAAAATAATACTTTTGACTCGGACCTTTGACCCTTCTTCAGAAGATCACCTCTTTCTGAGTCTCACATTTACCTTTCGCATCTCTTCTCTGATCCAAGCATTTATTCTAATTCGTCGAAAATTGCTGTCGTTCTACTTAAAGCATAAAAAATTTCATTAAACCATCCAATTTAAGCCATATGTCTTGTTGAAAATAATCCCAAAACATTCTCCCTTTTATTTGGATTATTTTGAGAAAATAATGGAAATAAATTATTTTGAATTTCATATTTAATCCCTACCCCTTAATCTTCATCAAACCCTTGATCCTTGTCTCAGAAATTGGTCCATAATTTTGAAATTTCAAATATATACTTGAAGCCTTCTTCATTTAGTCTTTTTTTCTGTATTTTGAATCCCAAATTAACCCGATGAGTTCTATGCTAAACCCTAATTTCCGATTTCTCAATCTTTCTTTTCAATTCTCCAAGTTCTCTATCAAATCGACCATGGTTGGAACACTTTCTGCTCCCATCAACCCACTTAATGCTGGCCTTTATGAAAGAAAAAAAAAATCAACATTCCCGCTGAGTGTAGTCTGGATTTTCTCCCAAAGAATTGTGAGAATTGGGAAACTGATTTGATGAACCTCCCCCTGGCTCTGTTATCATAGGAGAACTTCATCTTAGAATTCTTCGATTTCCTTTCCATCTGTTGGTTTAGTATGTCTGTACTTTGTGCGGCCTCCATCCAATTTAGCTTGTTTCGAATTTTGTCTGCCAAATGATGAGTTTTATTAGTCTGAACATTGTCGCAAACCTTGGCGTAACCTTCGACGACTTTTGGTATATTTTTGGTCTAACTAAGTTGGTTGAGAGCTATAACGTTACTCATTATACTCTTATCTCTTGAAAACCCTATAGCCTTTTCCAGCAATTACCTTATTCTAATAAGGATTGGGCCACGAGGCACTTCTACCTACTCTTTGGGAATTGGTAGGCCCTAACTATTGATCATGTCGTATTTCCGATGCACAAGACCCTCAATTATGGTAAGCCTTAAAGTTTTCATCCTCCACCAGATATATGTTCCATATGTTTCTGTACTTTTTTTTTCTTCTGAAATTTTGTGTATTCCTCAGAGCATCAACCTTTTTCTCCTGTTGCTCCTCATTTCTCCATGCACAGGATTGTTTTTCTAAAGAAGATTCTAGGCACCTCGAATACCAATGCTATTCATGTCAACAAAGCCATCAATAAGGATTTCCTATCCGTAATTGGAAGATGCAACCCTTGTTACATTGCTCACTATGTCGGGAATCCTTTGGTCTTGCTAAAAGAAAGGTTTGCGAAGTCTTTTTATCAATGCTTCGCCAGACTCAGACCTGCATATGAAGGACAAGTTCTTCCCCCTCGAGGTATCACTAAACCTACTGTGGAGGAACATTATGAGACAGAGCCATTTATTTGGTCCTTCCCTGTAGTCTAGAAGAATGGGCTGATCTAGAAAAATTCTTGCAGAATCTGACCAGCACTGAAAAGGTTATTGATCTTTTTGCAAAACTCGAGAGGGATTCGAAGAAAGCGATCCGACCTGAAGATCAGTTTTTCTCATTCATGTCTTTCTAGGAGGTTGACTCTGCTGGAGCCTCTAAGGGAGTTTCTACTGTTGTTGAGCAGAGATAGGCTTTGCAGGAAACCTATGTCCTTATATCTGTTGTCCCTGCCATGAAGTCCAATGTTCTAACTTCTTCCGCAGGAGTTGGGAAGGTAAAATCTAAGAAGCGGTCGAAACAATCTTCTGCTCTCGCAGTGGTAAAAGACCCTAGAACCCAAAACACCTCCCTTCTTTAACTGTGTGAATCTCCTGAAGATTCTAAAGAGAGATTAGTCAAAGAGAAGAGGAAGACCAGCTTTTCTCGGGCCTTGGAATTTCCTAAAGGTTCTGGGCCTGCCTTGGAGCCCTTTATAGTGGATATTGACTCCCTTGATGCTAATTAGGTTCTAAACGTGACTCTTATCTCCATGAGATCCCCAACTGACCACATAATGTTTCTCTCCCTTTTCTAGTCCGATTGGGCCTTGCTTTGACCTTATCGGTATTACGACTCAGATTACTTCTGAGGTGAGGATAGACCATTTTGACCTGCCTTCTGACAAACCTTTTGATGTGTGTGATTCAAATTTCACCTCTTCTCTTAATAGTGTGGTAGATATCACTTTTTCCTCTCTGATGCAAGAGGGCCTGATTTTTCTGATCCAAGAGGGCCTAATTTCTCTGATCCAACCTTCTAGTGGTGATGCCAAAATGATTCAATTCTATGAGCTCACTCTTTTGGGCCTTTCTAGAAGAATTAAAGAGATTGAGTCTGAGCTTGCCAAGGCTAAGAAGGCTTGCCTAGCTGCAGAAGGTGTAGGCACCAGAGCCTTAATCTAGCGAGAAAATACTAAGGCTCAGAGGAAGAAGGAACTGGTTAAGGCATGGGAAGAGATCATCAAACTTTAAGCTGATAGAGAGTGGATGGTGGGATGTGCTCGCGATCTTTAATAGGAAAATAAGAAGCTTCAGAGGGAGAGGGATTCATTGGCTATCCAGAAGAAAGAGCTTCAAGTCACATTAGATAAAAATAAATAAAAAATAAAAATAAAGAAGAAGAAAAAGAAGAAGGTAGAATCGGATGTTTTAGTCTTTTTGTTTTACTATCTTTGCATTTTTAAATTTTTTGCATATATATTTATATTTCTGGGCTTAGACTCGACCTCGAAGGAGAAGGATGAGCTTCATGCCAGAGTTTAGCAGCTATAGTTAGATGTCAAGGCTCATGAAAAGCTCATGGAGTCCGAGATGGAGAAGCTTTTGGAACAATTCCATCATTGTTATGAGACTCTGGGCCATGTCAATTGTGCCATGTATTATAATATGGCTGGGAGGATAGAGTTAAGTAACCTTTTGATAGGGAATTTCTTGGTGGTCTCTTTGAGTGTAATGAAGTTGTTGGTATTGATGATGGAATTTATGATCATAGTACTATTTAAGGAAGCATGGCCTGGTCATAGATTTCCTTGGTGACGAAATGGAGTGGAAGAATTCTTAGACCGATGCGGAAATTCCTGAGGGTCAGAAGGTTAGTCTTTTCTAAAATCTAGTAAACCACTTAATAAAGGATTAAAGTTATTTTTAGCCATTGAATTTTTTTTCTTTGGGCTTGTTTTCTTTGCAGAATGCCTTGATCTAACAGGAGTCTATATCAGAGATTGCTACTAGCATGGGTGCTGTATCTGATCCTTTTCTCGAATCATCAAATCTAGATCCGACTAAAGTGGCTGCGTGTGGGGTTAATTGTTAGAATTTGTGCCTTAGGATTAGATACATTTAATGTATTAACGACAATTTGATTAAGTAATAAGGAATTTTATTTCATGATATTAAATTGTGTCCTAATTATGTTTATTTGTTGAATATATGTAAGTAAACTACATGTCCTAAACTATATATTATATAGAACTTGAGTTGGACATATGAGGGG
>WUAT03261189.1:0-11115 GCA_010015005.3 Ulmus americana | reverse complement strand
AAATGCATTCCATTTTTACCAAACAAGCATAAACCAAGTTGAAATGAAATGCATTCCATTATATTAAATAAGCAGAGATAATTCCAAAACATACACCAACTGCTCGATTGGATCAGGGGTGTGCAAAAAAAAAAAAAAATGATAACCCAAAAAAATGAAATAATCTTATATAGAACTATTGGCAAATTTGGTTTGCGTACCATCTCCATATGATGCCATTGTGAGAGAAGAAGATATAAGCTTTTGGGCAATCGAAGCAATATCCTTTATAGTAATCTCTTCCACAACCTTTAGAAATTATCCACTTCCAAACCTGATGCAATATAAATTTCATTAACGATAAAACATTAATAAGACTACTTTTAGTAAAAACATACCAGTAATATAGGTCATAAAAACACAGATATACCCAATATATATAATTAGGTAAAGCCAAAATAAGATCTTTTTCAGTGCACTAATGTGTAAGTATAGTCACAAGTCTCAACAGGTACCGATAATCGTAATTTGGGTCATACCTCTTCCTATAAGTCAGAACTTGTATGCCAATATCTTCTGAAGCAATCATCTACAAAATACAAACGGATAGTAAGCAATTAAAAAGTATATGATCCTGGAGAAGAGTCACTTTGTCCAACTTTGGAAGAATTCCAATAGTGACATCAGGTCCTTTAGCACTATCTTCGACATAATTCAAATCTGTACAACAAATTTTTAACCAGCTCTTAAGAACATACAATACTATTTTGAATAAAGTAATTCCACATGCACCAAATTCTAATTAGTTAAGAAAAAACACTCAATTTTGCAAAAAAATATTGATAATCAACCACCAAAGTAAGGAATTACCGAGCAAATGAGTGCTATTAAGGAACCCAGCACTACAAAAAGTAACAAGATCACGCATTGGGATTCTAGCATCTACAAGAGCCAGAGTCGCAGATTGATACATGCAGACCTAGTTCATGTATAAAAAACAATCAATATTCAAGACATGCCTTTTCAATTCTTAGATTGAAGTAGAGATGTTGCATGTTCATTCCGTTGTTGTTAGCCAGAACTTAATAGCTAAACGTGAAAGCATGCAATACATAGACTATGAACTTAAACATTCTCAATTACCTCCATCTGCTTACAGAACTTGAACAAATATATCTATCTGCAAAAGGGATAGAAAAAAACAAAACATTGTGCCTCAAAAAAAATAAAAATCAAACATACGTTATCATTTAGTGAAAATGTTAATGAGATTGCATCAAAAGAACCTGAGACCGAGGCATTAAATGTGTTAATATACAAGCTTCCATAGTTTGGCGAATAACCAGAGATATCTCCGTAGATCGCCTGGTTGCAACAATATTTAGCATCCATTAACAAAGAGAAAAATAAAAGAGCTCCAACCCATATTAAACCAAAAATTGAAAAAAGAAAAGGGGTACCTATCACCCTTTGGTTTTCTCATGCGATCCCCAGTACTAAAATTAGCCATGCTGTATTCGCAGCGCACCTAAAAATTGAAGCAACATAATCAATTTAGTAGATAACTCTGAAACAAACACACAACACTCCTATCTATAAGGAGTGAGAGAGTGAAAAAAAAAAAAAAGTGTTACCACTTACCAGTGCTTGATCTCTGATTTGTTGGCCCTTGTTTTCGACCTAAGCAGCAAGAACAATAACAATAATAAGCTTGAAATGCAATTAATTTGGAAATAGAAAAAAGCCAAGCATGTAAGCTTTGGTACCTCTCTTGGACCATACACAGCTGCAATAACTTTTGTATTACCCATCTCAAATACAGCAGAACTGAAACTCGAAAATATGAGTTAAAACCATGTTCAATTGTTTGTTCAAGGATGAGTAAAAGTTAGAACAAAGTTTTAGTAGTAGTACCCGTCCGCTTTGGCCACAGCACCAAGCTCTGCTCGAATTTGTCTCATCTAATATAAAAAATAATAATTAAAATAAGAACAAAAATTAAGAACAAGATATGTTCATATTTGACTGTGTTCAAGAAAAAATATGCTTACTTCCATTGGGCGGCGTCCATCTAAGCGAAGACCTTCAGGACTCACAAACTCCATATCTAACAACTCTTAACAAATCAGAGACAGAGCGATATCTACAAGAAATGGTTGGACCAATTTATCATTACTTAAACCCTAAAATACTCCAAAAAAACGCTTAAATCAGCAACAGTCTCAAATGTAGAACTATAATTCAAACTGAAATCCTGAATTTCAAATTAATAACAATCAATTAGATTTCTGGAAACAAATTGCAAATTAATTCAATTCCAAATAGCAAATTGGTCGAATGAAAACTTACCTGAAATATCGAAACACCGCGCACTTCTCATCGAACAGTTTCCAAGCTATTTGAGGTTTTCTTGATGAGTTCAGTTCAGGAGAAGAAAAGCCATGGATGAACTCGGAGGAAGGATTAACGGCTGGATATGGAGAAGAAACCCTTCCCGCTAAAACTTTCACGAGTTCTTCGGGGGGAAATTTTTTTGCGAAAACGCTGCGTTTTCTTACTCTTAACTTTTCTGCCTGTTTGGATACAGGGGCGCCAGTAGTTTTGTTCCTAATTGGCTAATGCGCCTAACCAAACGATGAGTTCCTAATAGACTAATGCACGTAAATCAAACGACGCGGTTTTTGGCATTTAAGTTCGCACTCGTTATTTTTGAATCTCAAGTACCATGCAATTTGTTCGAGAGATTTTTCTATTCTTTAATTCCTTCATCTTTTTCATTAAATTTGAAACAAATTAAAAGTGAAAAGATTTTTCTAATTCGAACAATTATAAAATTTCCAACATTTTTTTGAAAAGATATGCAAACTCTTTTTATTAAGAAAGATTCTATCAAATTACTTAATTGAATTAAGCACTAAGTTAATCATCGTAGTGTTTTTGTAAGGATTTTTTTTTGGCCACTTAAGAGTTTCTAATTTTGTAAGATGACACGTATATTTTTAGGATAACAACGAAGATTAGTCTAAATTCATTAGCGATTTAAATTTTCTGACGCCGGACAAGAAAACTGCATCAACATAATTTATAAATTTTTAAAAAAGTTTTGTAATTAAGGTTTTGTACCTCAATCACTTATTGCATTAACTAAATAAAATGATTGAATATAACTTGATTAATTGTAATTAAAAGAATATTTATAATAATATTATTATTAAAATTATTTATTTAAATAATTTTTGAAATTATATTATTAGTTTGCTTCGAGTAGAGAGTTGGAATTCAAAATTATTTAGTTAATTTGGATGAATTGTTGGTGGCCAATCACTATGATTAACAAATATTATGTGTTAAATAGTAAGAATAAAAGTTGAGGCTTAGCACGAAATAATAAACAAAGGGACCTCTCAAGAAAGAAAAAAAGCAAGTACTGACATATCATTATATTCATAAAATAAGGGTGGCATGTCTGCTTTCAAAGCCGTAAGATTTTGCTCGATCCATTTTTGGATTTGTTATGTCACCTCTAAGTTTCGTGACTTTCGCTAGGTCTAATGATACCTTTCTCAATTTGACTCATTAACCATCAAATAAAAAATATATAACTATTACGGAAGTGTAAGAAATAAGGTATTTTCATCTCAATTGTTACTTGTCGAGAAAATAACACATGTAAAAGTTTGTATTGTATTCAGATATAACTCGTCACCATTCATTTACAAATAACTAATGTAACATCATGTTATAAATTATATTAAGTATATCATTACTTGTTTAAACTTAAAATTATCTAAACATACATGTACCTACCATTGGATTAAAGTGCTCTTAGCCTTAGTGCTATCTGCACCCTACAACCAACTTCGTTGGTTATGTATATCTATACGAATGAGTGAGCTAGGCTCATAACCTAAACTAATTAGTCAAACAATGATAGACATTATGTCACTAAATTGTTATTTTCAAATAATGTTATAGAAGTCAAATTATTTATTAACACTTAATCATCATTTTTATGTGAAAGTTGAAATCACAAACTAGGGTCCATCAATCAAGAAGCAAAAGAAGAAAAAGAAAAAAAAAATAGTATAATCATCCTTCTAAATAATAAATTTGAAAAAAGTTAGAG
Organism: Ulmus americana; assembly: GCA_010015005.3. Lineage (NCBI taxonomy): Eukaryota > Viridiplantae > Streptophyta > Magnoliopsida > Rosales > Ulmaceae > Ulmus > Ulmus americana. The sequence continues at coordinate 7,010 of WUAT03261189.1, read as the reverse complement.
TATTCGAATTATGTGCATATTTTTGTGGATGTTCTAAAATTTCTTTATGGGTTTCACCCAAATAGAGATTCTAACGCATAAAAAATCTTTCTAATTGTTATTAAATCTAAGTGGTTATATGTCTTAAAAAGTTTTGAGATTTTTGTACTGAATAACATATATTATATTATTTTTTAAAATCTTGTAATTGTATTTTCTACTTTGTTCAATTATTAATGAAATCAATTGTTGTGGCTTTTTTTTTTTTTTTTTTCTAAGAGTTGTAGCATGTTAGTCATTAAAAACACACATAAAAAATATAAGACATAACGTGGTTAAATGCAAAATTGTGGTGGGTGGTGAATTGAATTTTCAATATCAACTTACGCCATCTCTAATACACGAATATAAACATGGTAGTTGTTTTCCAAAAAAAAAAAAAAAAGAATATAAACATGGTAGCCTCTAATTATATAAACATTTCAACCACTTTTGTTATATTAAAAGCACATCTTACAAAAATCAATGTGTCAATAACTAAAGCAAAACAACCTCCATTGTTCTGTCACCCCCAGTTCTTCAAAGCTAGCCTTAAATCATTAATCTAACACCTTCAAACTCTAATAACTCTTTGTTGAAAAGACTAAATTGCCCTCGTTATAAATTGAAAAGGGCAGGCCAGGGAAGGGTATAAAGATAGATTCAATCGTAACTTTGAATAGTGTGCTTTAAGCTTAAGGTTGTCTCGTCGGTGGGAGAGGACAAAGACAAAATGGTGTTTGGGGATAACGGCAACGAGAGGCTCCGAGCCCACGTGGACGAACATGCAACGTTCACGAGGACACCTGTATTTAACGTGGAATAATGCCAAATATTTTGTGTTTTCTTTTGCTTTTTTGCAATTATGTTGCATTTTTGTTTTTATGGGAAAATAATAATTTATGTAAATCATTTTCCAATTGGTTTATTAGGATATTATTCTCTCTCTTTTTTTTTTTTTTTACAAGAGGATATTATTCTTTTGGTAATACTACATCAATTTTTTAGTTTACTCCATTCGAATTTATATAATTTATATCTTTTCCTATTGGTTTTTATTTTATTTTATATATATATATTTATATTATCCTTTTTTGTTTTGTTAATATTTCATAAATATGAATTAATACACAATCATCAATTGGTAAAATGATGGTCATTTCCATTGGATTGAAGTTTTTCAAATAATTCTAAAAATTAAAAAGATTATTAAAAAAAGAAAAATTATAAACTCATTTATTTCAAAATACCATATTTACCATTTTAATTATTCATTATCTTACAAATCCATTGAGTAAACTAATTTATTTTATAATTTTTATCAGTTTAGTACTCTGTAATTTGTATTTATTTCAAAAAGTACTTTTATTTTTTAATAATTTAAAAAAGTATCATTAATAATTTCTAGCCATCTAGTATTTTGGGTCAAATTTAAGTTGACGGATTTTTTTTTTTTTAAATAATCAATTTGTCCCTTACTCATATCCTGAAAATGTATTATTTTAAAGTATATTTGTTCCAAAAAAATATTTATTTCTTTTTTTTTTTTGGTTTATAACACATAAAATGTAATTTCAAAACAAAGTTCTTTTAAATTATCTAAAAAATTAAATTGAATTAAAGAACATTTAAACAATTCACAGTAAAAAAACAACTTAAGTTCACGCATAGTATTAAATCGTTGATAATCTAACTTTGATAATATTTTTTAGAATTATTAAAAAATACGGAGAATAAACAAATAAAAAACCTTTATTTTAAAAGGAAACGAAAAGCAAAAAAGATGAGTAGAATACAAGCTGTCAAAAAGCTTAAGCCACGTCAGCAGCCGGGTTAATTCCATATTTCCATTTTCATTTCCATAAGAGACAACACATCACCCGCTCCTTTCCCTTCTCTCCTCCACATTTCTCTCTTCTCAATCCTCCATTTCCCCAGTCCAACATTTCAAGTTTCCAGATCCATATATAACCATTCCATTCCAATCTCTGTTATGTTAGATTTTCTTCTCTAAGGTTTGTATAAATCAACTCTTCATTTTCATTTCGAATTTAATTTCTGCAAGTTTGAATGTTTCTGTTATTCTGGTTTAATTTTTAATAAAACAGAGGATTCGAGTTTTAAGGCGAGAAGAAAAATGGCGGAACCGCTAAGACCGACGCTCCAGAAACCACCGGGTTATCGGGACCCGACTATCCCAACCAAGCCCATGCCCAGACCGCTTCCCCGGAAACCGGTCCTTCCGACATCGTTTCACCGGAAGAGCAAACGGAGAAATTTCTGTCGTACTTGTTGCTGCTTCGTCTTCGTCTTCATCCTTATTCTGATCCTCGTCCTCGCAATCGCCGGCGGGATTTTCTACATCTGGTTCGAGCCGAAGCTTCCGGTTTTTCATCTCCAGTCATTTCGAATCCCTCGTTTCAACGTCACCGTTAAACCCGACGGAACTTATCTCGACGCCCAAACGGTGACTCGCGTCGAGGTGAAGAATCCCAACGGAAAATTGGCGTTATATTACGGAACTACGAGTATTGATGTTACTGTGGGTGGAGAGACCGAGTTGGGATCGAAAGAGGTGGGTGGTTTTGTGCAGGCGAAGAAGAACACGACGAGTGTGAAGGTTGAGAGTGCGGTGAAGAGCCAATTGGTGGATGATGGGTCGGGTACGAAGCTCAAACATGGGTACAGAAGCAAGGATTTGATGGTGAACGTTGAGGCGAAAACCCATGTTGGGTATATTGTTCAAGGGTGGAAGGTTGGCACTGTGGGAGTCAATGTCCATTGTGGTCGTGGGAGGTTGAGGAAGCTCGATAATGGCAATATGCCTCGATGCACCGTTACTCTTCTCAAATGGTACTCAATTTTTCTTTTATTTTACTCTGGTCTGCTTCACCGATTGATGCACAAAATATCAAAATTTTACATGCCGGAACAATAATTTCTGACGTCTCTTTGGGTACTTTTGGTATACTGTGAGTATTGTATTGTATTATATTAAATTTTTATAATACAATACAAATTATCATACCAAATGATGTCTAATGATTTTTCAAAATTTTCTCGAATTTAGTAAATAAATTTATTGAATTGTGTTCTGCTTAATGTTTACTAATAAATGGTATCGACGAAAGTATCATTTTGTATCACTTTAGTTATTTAAAAATTATTTTATTGGAAATTTATAATTTGTCTAATTGTTATGTAAATTTTGGATTACAAAATAGTTAGAAATAATACAAATCTGTTAATTAATCTAAATGTGTCACTTTATTTATTTATTTATTTATTTTTGGATCATTAATAACAAAATTAAAGTTAATAAATTGATATACTTGGAGTGGGTAAACACCAATTAAGATTAGTAGAAAAGTTGTTCTTGAGAAGTGGCATGTCAATTGGCCATAGGTGAAGCATAATTTTCTGATATTGATTGTTGCTTTTAAACTGCAGGATCAACTTAAATTGATATCTTCTCAAGCATAAGAGGTTTTTACTTTGAAGGAGAGCAATTTTCTGCACAAAATTTGTACGTATACACTGGATTATTGCTTATTTAATAGTTTTGATATTTATATAATAAACTACGACATATTCTTGGCTTAGGAAAAGAAAAAAAGGATCAACAAATAGCCAATGAGAAAGAAGATTATCACTCAGTTATAGTAGTCAAATGTGTGTCCATGTTTAAGATTTTGATTCTTTTCTTTGCAGTGGAAATATTAGTTTAAAAGTGGGATTTAATTTGTTTATGTACTTAAGTCGGTGGTTGAATTATACTCCATTTTTTATGAAAATTCAAATGTAAAGATTCTTATTCTTATAGTTGTTGTGGGGGTGGTAAATGGTTATTGGATTCTGAAAGCTTGCCTTATTTTATTATATATATATATATATTAATGTGAATCATTAAAATAACAAAGAAATTAGATGTAGCATCTTATTAATGCAATTTGTTAAATTTTTTTCTTTTTTTCTGATGTAAGGTGTGACGTATTATTGCTTGTATTGAAATAAAGGATGCAACTTAAGGGTGACTAAAAAGAGTGGCTGCCTCGTAAAGGAATTAAAAAGCAAGAGAGTGACAAGGACAGTGATTTGCAAATATCATCATCTTCTTTGTATATACAAAAAATAAAGGATCTTGCAAACTTATCCGTTACACCGTCACCATGAGGGTGACTTTGTTTAATTATACTTATAGAAAATCAAGGTTTTGTTTTCATTCTATTTTAGAAATTCAAGGCTTTATTAAATTATATTTTGAAGGTTTTTGTTTAAATATTCTTAGAGAAATTATTTGGTTATTTAGAGCTAGTTTGGCATTGTTACACTTTTATGATGTTTTATTTTTTATCTCTTAAAAATGTTAAAAAGAAAATGATTAGATTATGTGACAATCTCTTTTAAGATCTTTAATAGACGATCTATTTTTTTTTTTTTAAAAAATAGTAATTTATTAAAAAGTATTATTAAATATATATGACAATAAAAAAAACTCTTTTGTAATTATTTATTGGTTTTATTCTTTTTGTTTTTTTTACCTTATCTTACTTTGATTATTTGAATATTGTTTTGGGTCACATGCTGTTCTTTTTTTTTTTAATTTTTCTTATTTTTCTTGTTAGAATCATTATTCGAATCATATAAAGAATAATAGTTCAGAATCATGATTCAAAATATGAAAAGATTACCATCTCACCTTATTTTTCTTTTTCTTTTTTCTTCTTTAAATCATAATTCAAATCATGAAGAAAAAAAAATACCATGCCTAAATATTGTTTAAATTACCAAAATAAAAATTATATTCAAATCATGAAAAGAACATGCTACTATATTTAAAATATATATATATATATTCTTTTTTTCTAGTATTTTTTACCCCAAAAATCGAAGACAAACAGTTCTTCATTCTATATGGATTTTAGACTCATTGGGGTGATGGGGCATATTGATTTTTTTTTTCCTTCTCTAATATTCTTTACTCAAAAAATTGAAAACAAACAGTTTTTCATTTCTTTTCGATTTTAGCTTCATTGAGAAGATGAGACATTATTGATGTTGCCCTTCTCTAATATTCTTTACCCTAAAAATTGAAGACAAACACTTTTTCATTTCGATTTTAGAATAATCTCTAAACCAAAAAGTACTTGGCTTGGTGATGTTCATTCAATGGCTTGCCACTTTTTACTTTCTTATGTATTATCTTTAGTGGGATACGGCAAACACCTTACATAAAACATAAAGAAATAATAGTATTTTGATGATAATTCAAATAGGAAAAGTAAGCTAATATGACTTTTTTTTTTTTTGTGATTTAAATAATAAAATTATTTTTGGTAATTTTTCTAAAAGAAAATTATTTAAATTTAAGAATATTTAATATTGTGTACATATTTTTTACATGAATAATATTGCAATTTTTTTTTTGACAAATAATATTGTATATTTTTAATAATGTAGATTAAAAATATGAAATTTGTATGTGGATTTAAAATTACAAGTAAAGCAAATTTAGTAATTTTAAGGAATAAATAATTGCATACATTGGATATGAAAAGGTCTGAAAGAGGAATTTTTCGTTCCAATATTTAAACATATGAATAAATAGTTTCAAATTGCAAACACTACTCACTACACTACACTAAGCATTATTGTCTCGTCAAAGCCACTCTTTCAAGTTATCTTGAAACGCAAAAATTGCATTCTCATCTTGATTCTAGCAAGAGCTTTCGCCTACATCTTCTGCATCATTCGACAATTGAACATCAGGATCGTCAGTCTTTGTATCAACAAACAAATCATCCTCACCTCCATGGAATATGATAAATTTATGAACCACTGCACATGTAATTGGAATCTTGGTTTGTTTTTCAAACGGATATTGTGTCATTTGGCTAAGGATAGGAAATCTTCTCTTCCAAATCCCAAAAGTCTTTTCTATGGTGTTTCGGAGGGATGCATGTGAAATCCCAGAAAAGTCCCCCTATAATGAACCCCGATGATGATAATTTCTCTATGAAATTTATGTGTAAAATTATAATAGTTATAAAAGATATAAAATTGTTTTCAAGGTTTTGCAAGTAACGAATTTAAAAGCATGTTAAACTGTTATAGAATTGTGTTTATTCTAATTACGTAATTAAACAAGAAAACATATTACAAGAATTATGCAATTTATTGATTGAATTAATTGTATGTTTAATTGGTGAATTAAATGGAAAATTTAATGTAATATGAGTTATCTAAAATAAATAAGATTTAATAATCAAATTTTGAAAATAATAAAGATTTTATTTGAAAATAGAAAATAAGATTGAAATTCAAAAATTGGAAGTGGATATTAAAATTTGAAGTTTTAAAAAAAAAATGTAGCAGGAAAGGCCTAAGACTCTGCACAGCACCAACTGGGAAGGCAAGGGCCTAAGGCCCCATGTAGCACCAGTTAGACAGGCAAGGCTTAAGAACTCGCACACCAACTGAGCACGCAAGGCCCAACGCCCTGTACCCCTATCTACGCGGAACCACATGCACGCGACGAGTGGACAACCCCCACACAGGCCGCACGCGTCTCAACGCCCAAGTGCGTGTACTAAATCCCTGTGCGGATCGCACATGCCTTTTCTAAGCCGAACGACTCTGCCAAGTAGCACTTGGCTTGAGCCAAACCCACTTAAATGGTCTTTTTAACCAAGCCTCCACCCATCATGTTTTAAACCAACATAAGTACTATCGTTTTGCCCGGACATAATGAAAAATGACTGGTTGAATTTTCTTAAAATTGGCTTCAAAGATGGGCTCTTGATAGATTTATTTATTGGCCCTATGTAGTCCAAATTGATCAAATTTGTCAAAACTTCTTTATTTTAAAAACCAATAAATTTATGAAGTATAAAAATATAGAAATTAAATAAAATAGAGATTATGGAATGATTTAAATTGAAATTAAATTAAATAAGTGGTTATGAAATAATTAAGTTTAAATTTGAATATTG
>WUAT03260860.1:0-11117 GCA_010015005.3 Ulmus americana | reverse complement strand
ACCAACGTTGGACATAGCCTTTCCAACTGATCAAACTTTTGGACGGCTTCCGTCATGGTCATATTGTCTTGCTTCTAATTAATGAGCTCACTTTGCTTGCCTCTTATCATTACCTGATTGTAATACTTGTTGTTAAATTCTATCACAATATCTGCCCATGACATTTCGGCAACATTTCTTTGGATTTTAATAGTATCCCACCAATACCTGGCATCTTTCTTCAATAGGAAGGTGGCGCATTGTATTCTGTCTTGGTTGTTAAAATTTAGAAAGTCCAATATAGTCTGAATATAGTTTAACCAGTCCTCTACAACAATGGGGTCCGTTGAGCCCTCGAACCCTTCAGGCTTCATGCATCTGAACTTCTCATAAACCTAAAACATCAATTCTGGTCCAGGTAGGGGTATTGGTGGTAGCGGTACCTTATTCCTTCCCGCTTCTTCCTCATAAGTCTGTTTATGTTGTCAGAGGATACATATTTCCTCTTGATGTTCCAACATCCACTATTGCATCTCGACAATCATTGTTGTGAGCCTTTCTATGCTACCATTTCCTCCGTGTTATTCCCAACCTCATTCATGATCTACATTGCCTTAAATTTCCCAAACCACCTGATTAGTGGTTCCTTTAATATTTCATTCAATAGTAGATTAACTGCTTATCATCAAAACATCATAGAGTCTTAAGCTTTAACTCTCAAACTATCCTGAACAATTAGCATCTATCTCATGCTACATTCAAATTATACATTTAACATTCTTGCTCTTCTAAAAGTAAAAGTAATAGCAATAAACAATAACCTTACTTACTTGGACCGAGCTCTAGTTCGTTAGATGATGGATCTATGATGGCAGGAAAACTGCTCTGATACAACTGTAACGTCCCTCATTTCTTTAAACTCATTCCCTTACTTAAATTGCACACTTAGTGCCAAATTCATTAGACATATATATTATTTTTTATTAAAAAGAAAAAGAAAAAAAGAAACATACATAAAATAACTTTGATCACGAAATTTCTTCCTTCCTTGTCATAAACATTTTATTCAAAAACATAAAATTCAAGATTGAAAGAGAGTGCACTTTTTATAAGAATTCTGAAAACCATAAGTTGCTTAATCCGGAGCGAGTTCCTAGGTGAAAAATCATTAAACCAAATACAACCTTTTATTTGTATTCCTTCCTTCCAGATGAAAACTCTTAAACCAAAACCGTAAAATGAATTTGGAAGGAATACCTTAAAGCAGTCAAATCGGTTGCCTGCAAAACCTTAAAACAATTAAAGAAGTATAATCAAAGGAAGGCGCTTCTGGAAAAGGATCCCCTAACTGGAAGGACCCCGTTGCAAAAATTTGTGAGTGAAATGAGTGAGAGTCCGGAAGGTCGATTTTCTAGAAAGACCCATGAAAAGACCAATCTTTTCCTAAAACAATTCCAAAAGGATTCACTATTGACAAATAGTGAATCCGGTATCAAGACTTTACCCCTAAACCATGAAAATAACTTGATTCCGAAGGGATTCAAAACCATGCATAAAACTTGTTTGAAACTTTAGCTAGCAAGTTCATTCTTAAATCTTTTAAACCATAATTCATGTAATTACTTCATAAAGCATCTATACATAAGTGAAATGTTTTCCATGACCTTACAAATATTAACACATTTGCAGAAGCATATTTGATTTCCTGTACAAGAGGTTCTATACCAATCCACTATCTTCCCCCGAACTCAGCTCCAGTCCAGCAACAATTACCTATCCGGCCATTTGCCAGGATCATCTACAACATGAAAGTAAATACATGAGTGATAAACTCAGTAAGTGCAACATTTTCCTCATAATAATTTACTTGAAAATTTTGACTATTCAATTCGTGAAATCTTCTTGCAATTCTTTAAAACATTATTTAGCCCATTTTTCCTTTTAATGAATGTACCTATATTAAATCTCTTGGAATGATCCGTAGCAAGCCTCAAGAACCCATCTGCAGCTATGACCAATAATTACCCTATTGTCAATAGAAAGGGGCTGAGCATCACACTACCTCACAATATCATTAAATCATGAGAAAGCATTTAAACATTAACGTTTCATTTACCATGAAGTGAGTAAAACAACATTTCAACAATGAGCAAGATAGATTAACTTGCATTCAAAAAAACCTTTACAAACATCAATCATAAACATATCAACCGAGAGCAAGATAAACAACTTGCATTAAAACTTAAACAAATACCACTCATGAGCATAACCTCCTTTCAAGAAGGCTAGCCACCATACATCACATAACACAATGCCTTCTTCTTTTTAAAACATATTGAATGTGAGATTGTACTTACAACTTTGTAGTGCTTCCGGATTCCTTATATCCTTTCCAGAGTAAGTGGTAAATCCTAAAGGATTAAACATAGAGCATAAGCATCAATTTTCTTGTCCTGGATAAGATTTAAATAAGAAGCTCATTTCCTATGCTTGTTCCTTAACATCTTAACTTAACTTCCATAACTATATTTTGGAAAATTTAATTTTTTTTTGTAACTTAGAACCTGTTTGCTAAAATTGTTTAGAAAGTCTTATGAAATTTTGACCTTAAAAGATCATGTGGCCAGAAGAACAGCCATCAAAAATACGGTTTCCTTTGCTTTAATTGAAAAGAGGTTTATAAGTCCAAATCCTTTGGAATTAATCAAATATACTCAAAACATTTTTTAACACTTCTTGAAACACTTAAAATACATGTTTGTGCAAAGAAAATCCAAAATCCTTATTTTTCTCAAAACTAGCTTCATTTTGGTTTTCATAAAACAGATTGCCTTCTCGGCCATATTTCTTAAAATCCATAAGTAGAAAAATTCCAATATTTTCACACATCAAAATAAACATCTTGAAATTGCCAAAACGCTGTCATACATGAAAATCAGAGCTGTTTTGTCTCCTTAATTTACTCATGTGAAATCACCATAAAACTTGTTCAATACCGAGACATACATTGTCTTTTCCCCTTATATACAATTTATCCATTTCATGCAATTTGATGGATTTGGCTCAGAATTATTCCTTAAACACATAATATAAATTTTCATGAAAGATCAAGGAGTTTACCTTGAAGAATCGCGTGAAGGAGTCAACTTTGCTTAAACCTCCAATCGGTCAATGTTGTTCTTGAAGAACACCTTGCATGTTCATACATTATGTTAGATTCACTCCCGGAATCCATGAACATTACAAGACTTTAGTTAGAAAATCATTACCTGATTCTGAGCTCAAGTTTTGGATATGAAATCCTAGGTAAAATCGAATTGAAATCAATAGTTTAACTCAGCGGTTGTTATGGTTCTTCGAAGAGAGTAAGAACCTTGTAGTGAAGATTTTCTTTCCGTAACCCTTACTCTTCATGCTAACTACACTATATATAGTGATGTGAATGGTGATTAGGTGGTTTAATCTGGTGGCCTATTAGCTGGATTAGAGATAGTCTACACTTGTTTTCTTCTCAGTTTGACACCTAAGGCAAAACTGAAGTCAAAGGGCTTGTATGGTCGTCACCTGTTTTTCCCACTATCAAATCTCATTGGGGTTGTTTCGGACCAGTGGGAAGAAGATCCCAACTTGTCTTCTTCAATCCGATACTGGCACTTGGTGGTTGCTGCTTGAATGGAAGTACTCGCTTCGACAAAGAGGATTCCCAAGCTTACAGGGATCCCCTTTAGCAGGAGTGGTTCCTGCAAAAACTAAAACTTTCACTTCTGGAAAGCTTCCTGCTTTTTTTTTACTCAAATAGGTTCCATCATATTCCGAAAATGTTTCCCGAACATGTTTCAACTCCTTACTTCCGGATACATTATCCGAATGCACTCCATCATAGCACTTCCGGATATGACCTCCTTATGACTTCCATATTAACATTCCTAGCTATTACAATCCAGAAGGCTTCATGTTTGCTGGTCCTTGTTTGTTCCGGAACAAACCCTACGTAGCGGGTCTAGTTATTTTTTCGGAAGGTCTCCTGAGTCATCATCACTTATATTTCCGGAAGATTGCTCACTTATCCCTTTCGTCACTTTCCCCATAAGGGTTCCCTTAACCGTAAACTCAGGCTCGTGATGTGTATCTAGTCCTGTAGCCTTCGTGACTAAAATCGTTCTTGCTTGGGTAATGCTGACCATCTGTACCCGGAAAAAAACCCCGGAAGGACTAACTTTGGTCCTGGAAAGGTTTTAACGCGGCAAAACTTTGTCCCTTAATACCTTAAACGTATTTTTTTTTCGTATCTCTCGATCCTGAAGGTCTTTCCCACGTAAGGGCGCATCAAAATTCTTAGAAACTTTCCTTTTTCTTTATTCTCCTCAATTAATCCACTCTTTTACTGGAATTTAAATTCAATTTTAAGGATTTTCTATTCATCAAAAATTCTATGCAATGTCCATGATTTCATAAATTATTTATAACATTAAAATGTTACAAAATCTTATTACAATCATAATTCTTCCTTAGTATTAAATAAATGAAGAGAATTAGTTATCACAAACTTTCGGGTGTTACACTATGTGACTCCGAGCTTTATAAGCTATATCACCATTTTCATCGTAGTTCTTACCACTTCAAGGTATATCGACTTTCTTTCATTGTAGTTCCACAGCTCTAACATGGTATAAATTGCCACTTGAGGTAACCATCCTTGCACAATTTTGTACTCTTGTGCACCACTTAATTCATCGCGCAAGCTAGAGGCTTTAACCTTTTAAATTTCATTTATTTATTTATTATTATTAATGTTGTTATAGGAATGGTGTGTTGCTAGTGAAGAATAATTTAAATCTTTTGTGTTCATTCTCTTCACCAAATATATTAACCTCTTTAAATTATAACATCGGCTAGATCTCTATAGTTTTCAGCTTCAATCACTTTAAGGATGATGAACCACAATTGATCGAGCAACCTTTTTCGGTTAACAAAATATATAGAAGATCAAAATCTCAAACTCTATAATTGAAACATTTTGTTTGTAACCACAAAAAGCTAAAAGCATAAGCATACAAGTGAGGGAACTATTATGTTGTAAAGCTTACTTTGGACAATGAAATTTATTCTATAAACTCATGTTTCATCTAAAATCTATATAATTGTAAAATTTTGTTTGTTTCGTTGAATTATTTTCTCTTTTTAAAAATTTGCGTTTTTTTTTTTTTATTATTTTTTTAGCAAATGGGCCTAAGTTAATAAGTCGAACAGTTAGATTTTGCTAAAGTGACAAACTCGTGCTTTCACTAAAATAGCGCAAGTATGTTACTTGTGTGCACATGTTAAATTAACTTGCGCCATATTAAAAAAGCACGGAGTGTAATGTAATGCACAAGTTTAATACTTAATAATCACGCACGCAAGTATTTAACTTGTAAGTTTATAAATTTTAATAATCTTATAAATTTTTAGTTAAATGGTAAATTATGTTATAAAACCACGTAATTTAACATTAGACTTGGTACATTAAATTTTTTGAAAGAATAAATGGTTGAATTGCATTAATCACTAAGAGCACATAACCACAAGTGATGTAACTATGTAGTATGTTGTACTATTTGGAAAATGAAATTTATTCTGTAAACTTGTCTCAATATGAGCTTTTATGGTTGATTAAATTGACATAATCACTTTACGAAATCACGTAGTTTATCATTAGACATAGAGTTGACATAACTTTTTTTTAAATTTGTGTTTTTTTATTTTTGTTGACGCAGAAATCTGATCAGCGGTCAAAAAAATGACACGTGAGTAATTCTCTCTGAATAAGCGTGGTGACCTAGCGTCTAGTCAGGTCAAACTTAATGAAACTGACGGAATCTACGTGTTGATGGCGTCGCCGAAGTTATAGGATTATCTGTAAAACAAAGAACAGTCAGAGGTCAGGGGAGCTATTCTCTCGATTACACTTCAATGCTTAAGTCAGCAAAGGATTTATGTAATCGTTTGAGAGAGCAGCAGCAGCAAAAAGGGTTTTTCACATGTCAGAGCAATTTAGAGTTTTTGTTAGAATGCAAAGAACGTGCCTCACATTTGTGTGAAATGGGGTATTAATTGGATTTCTAAGAGAAGATGCAGCAAGAAATGGGAGCTATTTTCAAAGAGTGAAAGTAGGCTCCAATCATGTTGTGCCATGTGTGTATTTAGGACATGGGACATCGTGTCACAAATCATGGGTCCTTTGTAATGCTGATTACAAGAACTTATTTGCTTATGTGTCATTTTCTTTCTTCCGAGTGTTGAATCTCGATACGGATGATGATGATGTCGTCATGTTTCGTGCAAATTACTTCGAGAGGTGTCGGACCTCAATTTTCACTAAATCTGAGATGATAAATTGAGACTTGCTTTGGTTCGGCGTGAAAACGGACGACGACGTTTAGCAGGATGCCGTCATGATCAAGACTTTGGGATACCAACCTGGTATGCGTAACTGTCAGCTTAGTATGGACACGATCTATGTGTTAGTTATTCTGAAATGATCTGGATGCCTTGTTAGTCGTGAGCAAAAAGAAAAAATAAAAAAGGTTGATAACCAAAAAATACAAAAGTAGTTATGTGTTCTAAAAATAACAAAAATATTCGCAAAATTGAGTTTTTAAAAATTAAATACTTGAGTAAAATGGCTAAAAATTGTCATAAAAATTTACTTAATTTTTTTAAGGTCATGTTTACATAGTGCCTGTTTGGTTGAGAACTTAAAATGGCATATTGGTATTTTCAGTACCATTTGTTATTTGGTTGGCCTATTTACAATACTAGATATTACTTTTTCGTACTATTCCAAAAACTCCCAAAATATTACCTCTCGACCACATTTAATAAAATATTAATTATTTCCACTACTTTACTACTTTTTAATAAAAATATTACATATCGCTATTACCTTTCTAATAAAATATTACATCTATTCACCACATTTTTAATAAAATATTACATCTTCACTACATTTTTAATAAAATATTACATTTCTCTATCACTTTACTACTTTTTAATAAAATATTACATCTCTCCACTACCTTACTACTCTTTAATAAAATGTTATCTCTCTTTATCACCTTTTAAATAAAAATATTACTTCTTTCCACTACTTTTTTAATAAAATATTATATCTCTCAATCACTTTTTTAATAAAATATTACTTCTTTTCACCATTTTTTATTAAAATATTATTTCTTTCTATTATATTATTATTAAATTATTATTTTTTATAAATATTTTATTTAGAATACTCTAAACTAAATATTAATTATGCTTCAAATATTCTATTTAAAATAGTCTCAATTAAATAAAATTATTACTTTAAATATTTTATTTTAAATATTTTATTTCAAATATTATAAAATACTGAAGTATACAGATTGTGTCGTTATACTCTTTCTAACCACATAAATTGAAACTGACAGAGACATAGTTGACATAATCGGGTACTGCTTCTATCTTGTTTTATAGGGTATCCATATATGGCTCTTAACGAACTCTAACAAGATGGAAAAGTTATTTATTTTTGGGTTCTCTCAATCAATCATAAGCAAGATGGGAGTGCTCTAAAGATTTTGCTTCAGATCATGGGAAATATAAGTCTTAAGAGGGTAGCTACTTCCGGCCCCCAAAGCTTCTTGCATTCTTTTTTGTCAAATTTGGACCACATTGAGTTTGATATTAATTAAATTTTGTGTGGTCATAAAGCACTTACCCCTTTTATTATTATCATAATTATTTTACAAATTTTTTTTTTGACACAGCTGGCTTCCAAATAAAAACAAGAAAAAGATAATAAATATCTCTTTAGCAAATAGGAATAACAAAGCTAATGTATATGTATACGTACAGTGTGACTTTTCTCTGAATTTGCTCTTCATGCTCCTGTGTAAAACCTCCATGAACATGGCCCCATGGACCCTGGTCTTAGTTAGTAGTCAAATTCCATGGTGAGTAATGCATGAAAGAAATGAAAAAGGAACCGAAAATGTTGAAACATTGAGAAGAAAATTGAGGAAATTTTTTTATTGGTACCAACAATGGAGCAATTCAGTTAATGATAGCTATTATTTCAAGTTTATATTTTGATATAGAACAAAACTATTCGGATGACATTGGTATTTTCATCAACCTCCACATGATTTTTTGTCAGGGACCTCTAAGAGAATACAGGCTAAAACACTTGGTAACAGTAGTCTATGATCTCCATTTCCAGTTTCCAAGAAGGCACTAGAAGAGCTAGTGCCATGTTATAAGTCTAATAGACAATATTGCAATGATTACATAATTTGTCAATGTAAGTCAACCTGTGAAGATAGCAGCTTGTTAAACTCTTCTACTTCTTTCTCTGCGTGCTTGCGAGCATTACCATATATTGAAGCTGCCTTGTTAATATGATGTCCTCAATATTTTCTGCTCCATATTTGCAAGAATTCTTAGGTACTGTTTGAACATTCTATAATATTCTAAATAGGATATTTCAATTTGAAAACAGTAATTTTGTTTGGTTAAAAATATTGTAAATAGAATTGGTAAGGTCTATGAAATTTAATAACAATATAATAAAGAGAGGTAATATTTTATTAAAAAAATAGTGAAAAGATGTAATATTTTATTTAAAAGGTGATGATAAGAGGTAATAGTTTATTCAAAAGGTAGTGGGGTAGTGGAGAGAGATAATATTTTATTCAAATTAATAATTTAATATAGAGATGTAATATTTTATTAAAAAAATTTATGGAGAGATATAACATTTTATTAAAAAGGTGGTGAAAAAAGATAATATTTTATTTAAAAAGTAATGGAGAATAAGGAACCTTATGAATAGTGTAAGAAAATATGGAGAAATGTTGAGAATAGAGAACAAACGGGACATAATATTGAAAACATGAACATACTATTTTAAATAGCCAACTAAACATAGACTTAGACAATGTGGTTTCTGACTACCACAAAAAATAGAACAAGCTTGGTTCAAGAACAAAGAAACTAACAAATAAGCATAATAAAAGGAAACTTAGTTAACCACTATGATGTTCTCTCACAAAGACATATTCCGAAATGAAATGATCATGGTTGGAATTTTCTACCTGTTTCAAGAAGCTTATATCCTATGGCAGTAAATGACTATGCTGCTCTAACAACTTGTTTCTGAAATTCCTGGACAAAAAGAGAAAAGCACGATGGATTCACAACAATAATTACAAAAGCTATTAAGTTCTAGAAAGAAGGGGAAAAAAACTACTAAGTTAAACATATGGTTCAGGGTTTTTAAGTTTAGTGATTTTGGAAAATTGAAAGAGTAGACGAAAAATGAATTCTTCCAAAAATGATTTATCTGTTTTAGAAGAGTAATTTGGTTTAATTGGGAGAGTTAGCCTTAATTTTGATATTTTGACCCAAATATTTGTGTTAGCGCCAAATTTTTCGTTTCCCTCAAATTTTATGTTACATGTTACACATTTCTTGTAACAAAATTTTTTTGGGTTACAATTAACTATTATTTGTAACACAAACTCAAGTAAGCTGTGCTTCAATTCTACAAATACCCAGATTTCTTGTAGTGGATGGTGCATTGGCAAACTGTAAAGAGAGTTCTTAGATACCTAAGTGGCATTGCCTTTGTTGGTTTGCATATTAAGCACAATGACAAACTTCTTTTGAGTGGTTTCTTGGATGTATATCGGTCTAGTTGTCCTGATGATCGACGTTCAGTTGTAGGTTATTGTGTCTTCTTTGGAGATAAATTGGTTTCTTGGTGTTAAAGTGTATATTAATCAAGTTAATTCCATTTACTATTGGAAACCTAAAAAGCATCTGTTATATTTTCCACAATAACTTATCCTCTCCTTAGGTAGTTTTTTTCTATTGTATCTCATTTATTTTGTATTTATGACTTGTAACCTCCAATCATGTATAAATAGTGAGGTAGTTAGATGTAATTCATATATAGAGAACAATTTTCTCTTTATTTCTATTTACTTTTCATATTTTAACATGGTATTAGAGCATGGTTCATGCTCCAAATCCTTCCGTTGTGCAGTTCTTTTTTAGTGTCTTTACCACTGTGAATGATTCAAAGAATAGTGGTGATTATTCTCTAAAGAAGGTACATCTATACTACTTTTACTAGAAATAGTCATATATCCACTAGATGTTCCAAAACTACCATTACCAATGCCAATGGTGTATCATCTCCAGTTGTTGGCGTTGGTACTATTTCCTTATCCCCTATATTAACCATCCTTGCTCTTCACCCTTCCGATCACCCGAGTCTAGTACTCGTTGAGAAACTTCTGGAAGGAGATAATTATGGCCTGCTACCCCACCGCGGCCTTTAACCGTTTTTGTGGCATGCGAAAATCCTTGCGGCCTTCAACCATTTTTGCGGCCTGCGAAAATCCCTACGGCCTTCAACCATCACCTTTTTCAAGTTGAACATTTATTCACATCCATGTACAATTTGAGGAGGAGTATTGAAAATATTAATATTGAGAATACCAAAAGTTGCATTGAAACTAGTTATCTAGGAAATAATTATTAGAATATGTAAAGCCTCATAGATTAATGAAGAGTTACCTTAATTAATGTAATATCTAGGTTCATTGTACTGAGATGTCTCTCTTCACCTATATATTGATATTGTGTTTTGTATGTTAAAAAAAGTAAATCAATCACAATGTAGTCCTTTGGGCTTTCCGTGTTCTCTCTTCTTCCTCTTATTCTCTTTGATATTTCTTATCTCCATTTATGAAATTTAACACTATACATCAAATTTCTCTGCTTCTAGTAGAACCTCTAAAATATTTATTAATTTCATAGTTTAAGTTTTGGTTTATTAATTTCTCTAATTAAACATCAAACATCATAAACAAAAGGGATAATTACATTTTGGTACCCTGAGTTTAACTATAATCACATAAAAGACCCCCAGTTTTAGAAAACTCGGTGGGGTACCCTTAGTTTAACTATAATTATAAAAAGGGGCCTAAGTTCACACACTTTTATAAAAATCCTGAAATTACCCTTCATTTAAAAAAAAATATTCTTTTTTTTTCTTTTCATTTTTTCTTTTCTTTTCTCTTCTCCTTTCCCCTTCTTCTTTTCTTCTCTATGCG
>WUAT03260640.1:0-11120 GCA_010015005.3 Ulmus americana | reverse complement strand
GGAAATTTATTATTGTTATTTATTTCCTATTTCTTGTAATTTATTTACAGTTATTATTGTGTAATTATTTCCAGTTTCCTGTTTGTATTATTATTATTTTGGCTAACAAATTCAACAAGGGATTAATGCAAACACTTAGAATAGGCACTTCACAAAACCGACCCCAGAGACCATCATATTTGCACTTCACAAAACTGACCCCAGAGACCATCATATGAGCATGAGCTTCAGCCACAGGACGATTGGGATACTTTGTGCCTTCCCCACAGAAGCACATTGCTCTAGTTGTAGAAATAGCAAGGATAAAAAGTAAATTTACTTCACTATTCTTCTGCCTCTACAATGGCATTTGGCCATAGCAACCACTTATAAAAAATCTTGGATTATTTTTGTTTAAAAATCATAATGCACCCAAATCCAGTCGTAAAATACTAAAATCTTAAACAAAACTAACAATTCTTAGAAATTATTATTAACAAAACTTCAGTGCTATATTAATACTAGATAAAGAAGATAAGAGAGAAACTGTAGTGCTATATGTATACATATTCGTAGAAAGAAAGAAAAAAAGTGAAATATCCTTAATAATAATAAGACTACTACTTGATCATCTTCAGTTTCCTAGCTACTCCACGCTTGTCCTGAAAATACAAAAAGGAAAAAATAAACATTAAAAATATAGAAAACAATAAATTGTAACCACATAATATAAATGCAACTATACAAGTCTCTTCCTTCATAGAAAGTGTACTCGATTTGCTTACCATCTCCACTCATCCACTTGGTTGGTGTTGCTTCTATTCTCTCTCTTAAACATTGATTTTATTGCCATGGAAGTCCTTTCTTTGAGATTGTCCACAAACTTGAAATAAGCTTCCCTCCAATTTTTCTTGAACATCATAATGATTAGAACTCCCCATAGCCCAGTGACATACCCTGCTGATAAACAGATATAAAACTTATCTAGCGCATCATCATCATCATCATCTTGTCCTTCGAATTTCGGCGGCTCAGGAACCACGCTTACACAGTCCGACAGAGGAGCACCACAGAGTTGCGAGTTGCCAGAGTAAATGGAGGGATCGTCAAGCGTTTGAAGCTGATATCCATTGGGAATCTTCCCCGACAAGTCATTGTAAGATAAGTTCAAATGGCTTAGAAATGTCAAAAATGACATGCTTTCTGGGATTGTGCCAGAAAGTTTGTTTTCGGATAAATCTAAGGATTCAAGTGAGTTGATGTTCCCGATCATGGCGGGGATATTCCCCTCCAAATGGTTGTCGGACAAATTCAAACCACGAAGGGCAATCAGTTTTGTTATCTCTGATGGGATTGTGCCTGTCAATTGATTCCTTGAAATGTCCATGTTGATGAGAAACCGAAGCGTTTTAGTGTATTCCAGCTCTTTCCCCTTCATGAACTGAACCATGTTTTCTCCATAAGTTGTCGACCATCTATAGATTCCAATTTCACTAGCTGTTCCATCCCCTGTAGTCATACCTTTGAGATTGCCAAAACAGCTTGGAATTGCCCCCGATATGTTGTTGTGTGAAAGATCAAGCACTTGAAGCTGACTAAGCCTGCACATTTCTAAAGGGATATTTCCATTCAGCATGTTAGATCTTAATCGAAGAATTTCAATTTTGAATAAGCTCTCCCCGATCCATTTAGGGACAGTTCCAGACAATCCATTGTCACCCAAGTCAAGAATAACCAAGTTTGAACAATTTCTCAACGACACCGGGATCTCTCCACCAAGACTGTTGTTGCTTAAATGCAAAGACTTGAGCTCTGAAGCATTTCCAAATGAGCTTGGGATGACCCCTGATAGATTTTTATTGTCAGAAAGATCTAAAACCACCAGAATCTTGAACTTGCTCCAACAATCTGGGATCTCCCCGGACAGCCTGTTTTTTGAGAGATCAAGAACTCGCAGTGTGCTTATTTTGCACAGAGATTCTGGGATGTAACCACTGATTTGATTACCAGAGAGAAGCAAATTGTCCAAGGTTGGCGTCATGTTTCCGATATGTGGAGGAAGAGGCCCCGAAACAAAGTTGTTGGTGAGATCCAACCTGTTTAGATTGAAAGGAAAAGTTGGCAGCGGACCCTCAAATCTGTTGTTACTCAAATACAAGTTCATGTAGAGAGAATTTGGGATCGAAAATGTTGGAATCTGGCCAGTTATTTGGTTGAAAGATATGTCCAGAAAGTGAAACTTCAAGGTATGGAACCACTGAGGCAGAGCACCCGAGATGCTTGTGTTGGAGAGGTACAAGGTAGTGATTTCCTTTTGAGTACGAAGCCATCCGGGAAATTGAGGCCCTATATTACAAGACTTGGAGCTGAAGTAAACGAGTTGAAACGGAGGCAACCACTTAGAATCAACTTGGAAAGCTAAAGAGTTGACACTAATGTCTATTTCTTTCAATCTCGAGAGGTTTGCAAAGTGAGTTTCGGACATGACTCCTTTCAAGGAATTAGAGGACATAATTAACGCCCTGAGCAACACAAGTTTCCCTAAGGTTTCCGGGACTGTCCCGTTCAATCGGTTATAAGAAAGATCTAATATTTCCAACTTGGACAAGTTCCCGAACGAAGATGGAATCAGGCCATAGAAAGAGTTATTACCAAGATCAAGCACTTTTAGATTCATCAAGTTTTGTCCAAACCAAACGGGCAAAGGACTAGCAAACTTGTTCCATCTTAGACTCAGTTTCTCTAAACTACTATTGCATCTAGAGAAACTAGTGTTATCTAACTGTTCTAATGGCTCTAATGCTCCATTCAATCTGTTCATTGTGAAATCTAGTACTCTCAAACTACAAAGATTCCACAAAGACATCGGAATGTTTCCCTCTAATGCACTGAAAGACAGATCAAGAAACTCTAGAGAAGTGAGATTGCTAAAAGAATCCGGGACCCTTCCCACTAAGTAATTAAACCCGAGATTGAGACGAACAAGGTTTTGTAGCTTAAATCCCAACAATGGAGGAATCGAAGAGTTAAAAAGATTGGCTGAAAGGTCAAGGACTCTAAGAGCATTCATGTTTAGAATAACATCAGGGATTTCACCTCGAATCGAGTTAACACTCAAATCAAGGTGTTGAAGCAAAGTGGAATTAACATAATCACCAAACAAAATCTCAACATGACCAACAAGCCCACAAGAAGACAAGCGTAAATGGGTCAACAAAGGAAGCTGATTGAGTACCTTTGCCAAACCACGAGAAGCGTTTCCAAGATTGACCCAGCTCAGATCAAGACGTTGCAAGGAAGCAAGCCCGGAAAGCCAGTCAGGACCGTCGACGAACAGTTGGTAATCATACTCACTTGGACCGCTGCTAAGATCAAGAACAAGCAGCCTAGAAAGATTTCCAAGTTGATATGGAACCAACCCATTAAAGCGTGCATTAGACAGGTTAAGATTTTGCAATCTTGGCATTGAACCGAGAAACGAAGGGATCAAACTGCCTGAAAAATCATTGTAGCTCAAATCCAATTCCTCCAAATATCTCAACTTGAGCAAAGAAGAATCAACCCCTCTGGCTTTCAATCGGTTTGGAACATCAACTATGTAGCCAAATGAATCTGGGAAGACATGGTTTCGAAGATTAAGCTCCGAAACCCGAACGGAACCAGTTATGTTCTTGCAGCCTACTCCTTCCCATTGGCAGCAATTGTTGCCTGTCCAAGATGATAGATATTGGCCATTAGAAGCATTAGCAAAGCTAGCTTTGAACTCTAAAAGAGCCAATCTTTCTTCTTCAACACAACCACTAATACTATTCTCTGTATTTGTGATTGTGGAAGCAAAACAAGAGTAATATTGTGAGGTTTGAAGGAAAACAAGTAGAGAAAAAAGAACAAAATTTGCAACACAAGAAAGAGATCTCATGTTTTTTTTTTTTTTGGTGAAAATAATAAACTGATAGTTCCTATTCTAACCAGTATATATATATATATATATATAACATGATTGTTACATTAGTGAATAGTGACATCAATAGTTTGATTTTGATGATGTGATGGGTGTGGATTATGTTCCACTAGTTGGATTTGTTTGAGTCAAGTCAATGGATTTTTATGAAGAATGTCTCAAAAGTCAAATATCTTCCAGAGAGTACATTATTCAGTTTTTCTTTTTCACATAAATCTTGAGTTATATATTTTGTGATATTTTAATTGATGAGTTATTTTTATTTTGTTAAAGCATAAGTAGTTTCCAATTTGTTGCTTCTTAGTTACAGAAAGACTAACAAAATAATAAAAATACGAATTAAATATTAAAATATAATAATTTGAATAGTTTAGAAATTATTTGTATAAAAATTTAATTGATGAGTCTTTAATATTATTAGACATAAGGAATAATGGAGTAACAAATGTTGCGAGCTTAAAAATTATTTATGTTACTAAATACCCAAAAGCAAATAATTGATAATCAATTAGTATCAAAAACAATATATTAGATTAATTAGTTCAAATGTTCGATTTTGCATTTTATCTATTATTTAAAAAAATTAAGTCTTTAATATTAATGTTTATTGGTATTTTTGAAAAAAAAAACACTTTTCCAAAATTTAAAAAACTATTTTAACTAGAAATATTAATAAATAATAATATTAAAGAATTTAAGACTTAAAATTTTTAATTAAAGAGTAAAATACAAAATTGAAGGAACGCTGGGAACAGTTGAGTCGTGAGTAATGGTTGTTATCGGACCAATGCCCATATTTATTAAAGTCTAAGTATATTATTTTATGGATGTGGAGTTTATATTTGATGATGCGAAAGGTGTGAGATTATTCAAAAAATGGGTGCGGCATAAACTCGAATAATTGGATGGTTCGAAGGAGTCAATGGACTTTAGATAACACAAATAAAATTGACTTTCACATCAAATTTACGACTTTAAAAGTCTTTGCGGATATTCTTGTCCGACTGCGCCTCCTTTTTTTTATTAATTAATCTATATTTATTATTTTTTTTGGGGTGGGGGCCCCGTAAACTAGCCATAAAATAGAAAACCAAACAAGAACAACCCCTACAAAAAGCACTCAAGGCATTCGACGAACAACACACCGAAGGAGGTAATGGAAACAGAAATAGTAGTCACGGATGAAAATATCAAAATTTCGATTGAAATATTAAAAAATAAAAAGTATTAATATCGAAATTAAAAATATGTTAATTTTTTTCAGAATATTGTGAAATTATCAGAAAGTATTGATAAATATTGATATCAGTATCGATTTCGTTTTCTGATAGTGTAATTTTTCCACAATTTTGGAAAAATATCGGGAAATATTGATATTTTGGATTAAATTTCAAAAATATTAATTTTTCCTATTTTTTAAATTCTTTTCACTTTTTTTTCTCTCTTATTAATAAGACTTATTATACTGAAAACCCCATGAACTATGTGTGTGTTTGCAAATTGCCCCCCGTATTAGAGAAACGACCTTTTTGCCCTCCAAATTTGACGTTAGTCTACTAAACTAACAGAAAGGGGTAACATGGTTAATTTTTAGGGTTTTTATATGCACACGTGAGAGGCACATGAGAGTTTGGGCATGGATAAATTTGGAATTTCAAATAATAAAATAAGGAGAGTGGGTTTTGTAAATGAAGAAGGAAAAATAACTTTGTTTGGGGGTGTATTCCATAAGTTGTTGCTGTTAGAATGAGATCTCAAACCCAAAATTTGGATGTTGTTCGTTGTTTCTTCGGGATTGCGAAGCGCAATACTCCATGGACGAATTCAAACCTAAGACGACGATTTTGGGGTTGCGAAAGGTATCGTGTAAGTGTGTATAAACCCAACAATTTCTAAACTTCAATAATGAACACATTCTTCTTCTTCTTCTTCTTAATTTTGCTAGTTTGAAATATGTAGGGTAGTTTGGATAATGGATGTGGTTTCTTTTGTTGGTATGATCCACCCATTTGTGAAAGATCCAAGAAGGTTATTCCCGGTTTGTTATGGAGAATTCGAGAGTTGAGGACAAAATGCACAGTGAAGTACATGGCTATTTAGATTCTGTTGTTTCAAGTGGGAGTGTGTTGGTTGAACATGAAACAAATTCTAGGTTAAGTGTTGATAAGATATGGAAAGAGAATTTTTGTTGGGTTTTCCTTGGTTTTTTATGTCTTGTAATTGGGTTGATTTTTGGTCATTGGCTGTAATATTTTGTTGGAAAAATGTGAATGTTTGGAAATGAGTATCATGCATATATCCTAATGTAGACTTTTGGTTAGTGTGAGTAATAGTTTTTTGGTTAGTATTTGACTTTTGTTCCCAAATGTAATGGATTTTTATTTGTAATTTGCATCTATAAATGATGTTGTTAAAACACAGATGCTTCCAAGAATTGATCAAAAAAAATGAAAGTTCTTAATTAAATTGGTATCTATTTTTGCTTGCATAAACACAAATATTGAACATACAAATATGTATCAGACTTTTGGTATTAGTTTTGAACATGATTTCTAACACTTTAAAGAGTTGAAAGCAAAATAAAAGAAAGAGCACATAACCTGTACACAAAAAAAAATTTCCACAAATATTTCATTATAGAGGGAAATTATACATTACATAATCTTGTAACAAAATATAGTTCAAACTATCCACAAAAATAAACCTGCCCATAACCTTGTAACAAATTATACATTACATAAACTTGCCCATAATCTGTGTACAATAACCTATCTAAAAATACCAGCAACCTTACAGTACAATTAGCACAAAAAGAGCTGTACTATAACATGTCCAGCAACAAAAAAAACAGCATAAACCTGCCCATAACTTGTGTATAATAACCTGCCCTAACCTGTCCAAAAATACCAGCAAGTTTACATCACAACCAACACAAACAAAGCTGTACTATAACATGTCCATCAACAAAAAAACATCCTAAACCTGTCTAGCAAGTAGTTTAGCCCAAGAAAATTATGACCAACCAAAATAAATACAGCACAAAAGGTGATAAGTGCATAAACACATCGAAATAGTCCAGAACAAGTATAAAGATCTAAGAAGGAGACGGTGGGGCAGATTCTTCATGCCCAGAAGCCTCAGGAACTGACGTTCCTTTCACATATGACTTTCTAAGTTGTTTGCAGCTTTAGACATTATGTCCAGCTTGTCCGCATTTACAGCACCGAATGGTAGCATAGTTTCTCCTTAGTTTTGTGGTGCCGTGAGACCTAACCTTATCAAACTGTAAGATCCTCGATTTCCTTGGCCACCCTTTTTGCTTTTTGAAGTCCGAACATTGAATTGGCCTATCATTTGTCTTTGGCCATAGAGATGGCCCACTCAGTGTGTAGACCACTTGTGTGTATGCCTTAGCATAGTTCTCATTCTTGTAGAAATCATCAACAAATTAGAATGGTTCCATGTTCGATTTCACAATAACTGCCATTGAATGCACGCATGGTAGGCCCGTTAGCTGCCAACGCTTACATGCACTTTCTTTGGCTCTCATGTTGATCACATATTGGTCCCTGTTGTATTGCTCAACCTGGAAGATTTCATTTCCACTATAAGACACCTATCATGAAGTAACATTAACGTATTAAATTATGCACTGAATGTAATTGAACAAATATAACTATGCACTAAATGATGTTAGAAAATAATTATGCACTAAATGTAATTAAACAAAACAAACATATACCTCACAAATGGATGTTTCAAACTTCACTCTTTCCATGTACTTAAACACCTTAGGCCCAACAGGATGGTTCCACTTTGTTGCTTCAGTTCTTTTCCTAGTCATCTTGTTCATGAGGTAATTCCTTATCATTTCCAGCAAAGTAATGATTAGCTTGTCTCGAGTGGGTACAATCGCACTATTGAATGCCTCACACATGTTATTGCATAACATGTCACACTTGATGTTGAGATTGAAGTATGCTCTATTCTAATGTGAATGATTTTTCTCTCTTAAACACTCATAGGCCGAGACATTTTCAACCTTTATGTACTCCATACTTTGCTCGAAACTTGAATAAGAGAAACAAAGTAATGTTAGAGAATAATTAATAAAGTGTGCTCATTGTTACTTTAATAAATTAGTATGAAGTAATAAAAAGATCTCATCATAACTTTGCTCGGTAGTGGATTTGGCAGCAGCCCACATGGCCTGTTTCAGTAGTAGTCCCTTGTGATGCACTTTAAAGTTGTTGTGAAGATGTTTCACACAATGCCTATGCTTCAAATGTGGAAACATCTCAGTTATAGCATCAAGTAGGCGATTTTGCTTATCCGAAATCCAAGAAAGACCATGAGAGTTGTTTAAGCACAAATCTTCTCCAAGAAATTCAAAGAACCATGTCCAAGTCTCTCTAATCTCGGACTTTACTATCGCGTATGCAATAGGGTACATTTGATTGTTTAGGTCCACTCCAACGGTTGTCAAGAGTTGTCCTCTATGAAACCCTTTTATGAAATAGCCATCCAAACCGATTACCTTCCTATAACCAGCCAACCAACCTTCCTTTAATCGTTGAAGGCATATATAGATCATTTGAAACTTGGGATTAGGGTCAACCTCATCCATAATACACTTCACTTTGATAGTTGAACCAGGATTCATGCGTCTCAACTTTGCACAGTAACCCCATATCCGCCCATACTGCTCTGCCATACTACTTTCAATCATTTTCCTTGCCAGTTTTCTTGCTCTATAGAACTGCCACAAAGTTGCATCACAAGAAGTATCATCCCTTAACTGTTGTTCAAACCTAGCAAAGGTTCATTCCGGATTGGCTTTCCATTGGTTAAGGTACTTATTTGCAAGAAAAGAAATGCTCAAAGCCTTATTCCGAAATGTGATGGCACAAGTGTGCTCATCATGCAAAGTTTTTACCTTGAATGTTTTGTGATCGGTGTTCAGCCAAGATGCATACAACATCCACTTGCATTCTTTAAATTTGCAACTCGCCTTAATTTTGTCTTTGTCGTTTTTGTCAAACTTTACAGCTTTTCTATGTTTAACAGCATGCGCCCGAACTACCTCTCTAAAAACATTACAATTGGAGAATGTCATTCCAACCCTAAAGTTTGGATCTTTCATGTCAACGTCAGGATTAAATTCATGATACTTCTTCTTCATAAAAGTTGTAGGTCTAACATACTCGGATACTCCCCTCCATCCTCGTTATCTTTAGACCCATCCAAACTTTCTAGCTCGTCACTATTGTCAGATATAGCAGATTCACCACGCTCTTTATCTCTTGGGATTTCTAAGAGTTGAAAGTTATCCCAGTTGCTTGTCAGATCGACACAACTATCTCTGGCAATGTTTTCTTCTTCCTACTTGTAGTTAGATTCTACAATTTGATCCTTTTCTTCTACATCAGTAGCTACCCCTTCAGCTCCTTCACCATCACCTGAACTAGGAATACCTTGAACGTCATCTATAGCTTCATATATAGTCTGTGTATCTCCTTCAGCATTGTGATCATCAACAACATCACCATTCATTTCCTCATATCCATCCACCTTCTCGCCCACAACAACATCCTCCTGCACATCTACACTATGCTTTCCAACGTCCTTAGTATCATGTTTCTGAGTAAGTAACTCATCAGCCTCACTAGGTATCTCATCATCTGAGTCCATATTGTAATTTTGAACTGGTGTAGACTTGAAGTCATTACACTTCACAGCTGCCAGAGGTTTGTAAATACTTAGAGGATTGGCTATGTATAAATCGATGGTCCTATTTGGACTCAAATACTTGCTCATGCCAAGTACTTCAGCATCATTACTCACTTCTGCGAATTGCATCATCCCAAAACCTCGGAACCAAAACCATGGATCTCAGATCCCAAACTTCTTAGCAACACCAAGAAAATCAAGCAAAGATATGTAATATAGGCAGCACCAATCGTAGTAAGCTATGTTACCCCCCAGAATAAACTTCCATACTTTTATCAAACTGCCTACCATAATGGACTCTGATACTGTAAGCATCATCAACACCACCTTCTGTTCAAAACACAAGCAGCAAAGCTTAACCTAGTTAGACTATTACACTTTCAAACCATAAACACGAACACAAAATATCAACCTACATAAACCATCAAATAATAAACTGGTATCAATTTTTACTAGACTAATACTAACAAAAAAAACGCTATTAATAAATCAATAAACAACCATTAAACTGTGATTTCAATAAAAATATTGTACACATACCAAAAAAAGATTACATGCATAGCACAATAATGCCAGAGCTGCCAACACCTAAACCCTACCACAGACAAAAAGATTTTTCTTTTTCAATACCAAACTAACCATTCTGGTCCCCATAGTACATTCAAAGCAAATCAGACAAAACCATTATCAAACCACAAAACTAAACAATACCAAGCCAATAAAGTAAAATTAAACATCAGCACAACAACTTATTGGAAAAACCAATAAATGACCCTATATAAGACCATGACAAACTGAGAAAACTATGCATCCAAAAATCAAAACCCAAACATATAACACAAAATCAACATATCACAGCCAAATATGCTCAAATCACAGCAAAAAATCAATAACTCGAAGCAACACAGAATTCAAACAAAGACCACAAGAAGAGATTAGGGAAATTTACCATAATCTGGTGGATCTCCCTTTCTAGGAACCATTCTAATCTTCCTCCAACAAAATAAAGAACCCTAACAACAAAAGCCCCAAATTGCACCCAAATCGCACCCAAATCGCAAATAACCCTAAATTGCGACACTCCAAATCGATTCATCAGAAAAATGAATCACGACCTAGAAAAAGCTTCACCTCTTGAGATCCAACCTGTAAATAACCCACATAAAATTGAACCCAAGCCTATCCCTTACCCAGCGAAGAAGACGAACTACTCATTGAAATCGTGAAATCCCTCACCGTGAAACTCTATTTCGATTTACACAATCCCAACCCTTATTTTGTTTTGGAAATTCTGAAACTACCCATGCCCAATCTCACCTGTGCGCCTAATCCAATAAAACTTAACCCTGTTACCCCTTCTGTTTATTTAGTAGTTGAATATCAAATTCGTGGGGCAAAAATGTCGTCTCCCGAATAGGGGGGGCAATATGCAAAACGCGCATAGTTCATG
>WUAT03260529.1:0-18182 GCA_010015005.3 Ulmus americana | reverse complement strand
ATAAATAAAAATACATTTAATTTATATTTGCTTGCACATATTATTTTGTAATATGTTAAATAAATATTATGAAAATTTCATGATTATTTGTGTCACTTTAAACTTAGTATATAACGTGAGGATTAAGTTTAAGGATAATAATCTAAACTATCAGTAATTAATAATTAAAGTTGGAATCTTTAATTTAGTTAAAATTACTAGTACGGTCCATGACCATTTAAAATGGAACAATATTTTCCGGATTGTTGATGTAGTGACATCAAGATGGAGGTACTATATATAATAAAATTATATAGGACATGACCAAGATGAATTATATTTTCTTATAATCTCCGTTTTACAATGAGAATTGAATTCATCATTTAAATGATCATATATAGAATGATCTTAATCCTGAGTAATTAATAGACTCCTACTTATTATATTTTGTCTCTTGATTTACTCGGTAAGGTCTTTGTGTCAAATCATAAACCTTGTATCTTGGACACACAATGTAATAGATAGCCGAGAATATTAATTATAGATATGGAATCCATTCCTTTCTATCGGAAGTTATAAAATAGTTCTCTTGTTTAGTGATTCAGGTCTTGAACAATTGAGCGCTCAATTCATAATACGATTATGAATTAATTGTTCATTAGAGAATTATAGGTAATCAAGGAGAAAGATGTAATTAGAGAGGTTGACGAATTTTGAACCTAACTCTAATTATGAACTATGAATAGAGGATTAATCTATATGTAATGATTATATCAATGGATTATTCAAATATTTTCTTTGGGTAATTTATCTTATAAGTTCAAGAGTTCAATTCTAGTTTTTTAGTGGAGTAAATCTAGAATTAATAATTTGGATTAATTGATTAAGAGTTTAATTAATTATTCAGATTATTAGAGCTTGAAATTATAA
Organism: Ulmus americana; assembly: GCA_010015005.3. NCBI lineage: Eukaryota > Viridiplantae > Streptophyta > Magnoliopsida > Rosales > Ulmaceae > Ulmus > Ulmus americana. The sequence continues at coordinate 17,273 of WUAT03260529.1, read as the reverse complement.
GTCCATAGGTCTCCAAGTCTACTCCTTAAAGCATTGTGATAAACATATATATTTTGATAATTAATTTGGAATTAATTATTTTTCTATTCTATATATGTGACAATTTAAAAGATTGTTTTTCATGTGTCACATATTATAACAGGTGTTGATATGGCTAAATATGTTAATTAATTTAAAATTAATTAATTAAATAAATAAATTAAATAATATGATTATTTGATTTAAATATTTAAAAAATATTTAGTTTTTTGTCAGATTTTATTTATTTAAATAAAATCAAGATAAAACAATTAAATAGGGAAACTACCACATCATAGGTAATACCCGTGTAGTGGGAGTCTCTTCCTATAGATAAATAGGAGTTTTGTTTTCCTTGTTTAATTAAGTTTGTATTTAAAAGAATATTCAATTTTATTTATTACATTTATAGAAGTTACACTCATAAAAGTATAATTAATTATTAATTATATTTTGGCCAAAACGTTTATAAATAAATAGATATTAAAACAATTTTTAATAAATTGAATTATATATAAATACATACCCTGGGGAATAGAAAAAAATAGAGAGTCATTTTTTGATTAGGTTTTTCTCACTGAAAACCTAGAGAGGAAAAATAAGAGGCCCACTACTCTTGTTCATCAAAGTGGAAGGCAAGACTTGGAAGATCATGGTTCTTGGAAAATTGTTTCATCACCAATCTTCATAGGTATGTTCTTCTCTCTTCTATTTTGTTTATTGAATTAATATTGCAATAGAGTATCAAGGTCTACTCAATAATAGTGAAATTTTTTATTGTTCACCTAAACGTATTTCCGCTACATAATGATAATTAAAACCAACAGTTTTGAATGACCATATTGAGAAGGAGTGTCTACTAGTGGGGTCGTGTCGCCTGGTGTGGTTGTTTATCTGGTGACAAACTTTCCTTGGCCGGCATTAGTCACTGTGGCTCTTATACCAAGTTAAGAATTGAGACTGGTTTTTGCGATTGGACAATTCTCAGCATCAATGAGCTGAGAAATAAATGTTGTATTTATAGTGTGATGTACAAGGTTGCCCTAAAGGGGCTTAATTACAATGTGCCAAGTGGCAGTAAGATCATCCTAGGATCTGATGCAAAAATACTTACAAATAATAAGGAGTTTGTGTAAAAGAATAGCTGTGGAGGACAGAGTATTGCTGATGCAGAAAACGACATTGAGGAGGTAGAGCAGCCTGGACCAAATGACACTAATATCCTGTCTTAACATACACTATCTAAATTTGAAATTTATTTCTATTTTGTACCGACAAAAATATATAAATTATTTGAAAACAACAACATAATGAAAAGATGGATGACTAGGATTTTGTTGCTGAGTGACACAACAAACATAGACAAGAATTAAACATAAATTTATTAGTCACTTCCAATTTATTGAAAATAAAATAAAATAAAATTGTGATGGTACTTACTTGCAATTGGATGATGGTGGCATGCGATGTCAAAAGCCATGCCTCATTTGCCAAAAGATGAGAAGCTGTAGCTGAATATGCAGGGCACTTAGTAGATTCTAGTGGTTGATGTAGATTGCTCAACTTGTGAACTTGGTTGCCATTAGTCCAAAAGCTATAATTTATGAACCTACAATTCTAGCCTTTGGTTTTGATATGGATCTAGTTCTAAATATATCAATTTAAAGTATATTTATTTATTAAGGGATAACTGTTGTAAATGACCCGATTATATTTATATTATTTATATTACTGATTCTTATTTGACCTTCTTTAAATTTTATTTTAATTTCAACAACAAAACATGACTAGAATCAACCACCAAATACGAAGCTCGCTCACTCGAGCCATGCTCTACTAATGTCCTTTTCTCACTCCCTCCTAGTTGTTATAATAATAATTTGGGTTTTAGTTGTGGATAAGTCACAGTTTTCTTTTAAATTGAACTTTATTATGTAATAAGATAATTACTTCGTGTTTCCTCCCCTTTCGCACCGACTAGACTATAATGGGGAGTTCGATTAAAATTTGTGTTTGTTTGGGTTTAGATTAATTGTTTTTTTTTTTTTTTTTAAGTTAAATGAGTTTCTTTAGATTTAAATTAAATTAGATTGTTATAAGTTTTTTTTTTTGGATAGGTAAAATTGAAGAGTTATAATTATTTTTTTATAATATTTTAATAGTCACGTTTTTTTTACTTGTCCTAGCTTATCCTATCATGTTTTCCCGTTTGAATAACCAATTCAAATAATAAAACAAACACAATTCAAATAATAAAGCAAACACAATTTCAGCCTGTTCAAAAATTATGTTCAAATCCTGTTTAAATTGTCAAAATAAAAATTATGTTCAAATCGCAAAAATCCTATTCAAATCGCGAAAATAATAAGTATGTTTAACTTTGAGTAGTTCTTATTATTTTGAATTCCTATATGTTTTTATTGAGCCAATCAACACCTTAGTCTAACAATTACAAGTTTATGAAAAATCTTTTGATCCAAATTAGGTGTTTAGGGTTTAGTTAAACAATGGGTTTGGTTTAAATTTGTTTTCTGGACTGTTTTAATGGCGTATTTCGGCCAAAATAAGTGGATGGGTTCGAGCATGTTGGGGAAGATGAGTTTTATGGGTTGAATTGGGTGGACCGACTGTAACAGTCGGTCTTTGTTAAAAACGAAGTAGTCGAGTTGAGTCTCAATCTATACTCCACAACGCGATTCCTCGACTACATCTTGACTAATATGGACCGACTCGTCGAATAGGGATCGACTGTATGCAGTCACATTGAAAAAAATGAAGACCAACTGATTAGTCAGTGGCCTGACTACCATTGAGTTGGTATGTACAATGGTAGTCAAGCTGCATACTAATCAGTCGGTCAAGAGTGGGGAAACATTTATAAAAGATCAACAGCATAGTCGGTGGACCGACTGTGCAGTCGATGCCACATATAGGCTAAATATAATATGGGCTCTGCAGCATCGACAGTTCATTCGATCCATTGACTAGTAATCGCGCCTGAATTTTTTAGGACAGACTACATAGTCAGTCTGTCGACTATATAGTCAATCTGAATTATTATTTTTTTTATTATATTAATTCCATGTTGTATCTATTTTTTTTTAACAATGTTTGTATTTCTTGTTACGATTGCATGTATACATTCCAAGTGAGTTGTCCCAGCTTCGAGGACTTAAGACATGCCTTGTCCGCTCTATCTACATTGCCAAAGACAAACTCCCTACAAAAATAATTGTGAAGCAACAACTCAGAATTTTGAGCGACTAGGAGTTGGACATTTTTAGAGCCTCCTACGTTGGGCATTTCCTCGACCTGGATAGGGAATGGACCGAAGGGGGTAAACAAGGGAAACATAATACGTTCGCATGGCAATATGTGCATTTTCTCTTGCTAAGACGCATGAGAAACCCAAAGAAGAAAGCAATGTGGTTCTTAGTTGAGGGAAAACCATCTAGGTTTTCTATTAAAGAGTTTTCTATGATAAGTGGGTTGCGGTGCCATGATAGACCGCAAATTCTGGCGGAAAAGTCAGTTAAGTGGAAGAACCATCTTCCTGAAGAATACTTCGGGGGAAACACTCAGATAAAGCTAGATGATCTAGCTAAGGGTTTCAAGAAGATATGTGAGAAGGAACCCACTGAGAAGGAGTCTGAAAAGGGCCAAAAGAAGGATAAGAGGAAAAAGAAAAAGGGCGACCCACCAGCGAAAAAGGGGCAAAGGGACAACCGGGTAAAGGTCGCCCTTGTTTATTTTCTTGAGGATGTACTGCTGAGTGCCAATGCAAAGAAAAAATTGCTCAGACTTCTATATGAGCATGGTTGATCATCTTGACGTGTTTAACTTGTATAGAGGTGTTTGAGACCATGGTGGACAATTTGTTGTCCAAGAACCTTGTCTCAAAGTATCAGGAGTGGCTGAAGAAGCCTGCCAAGAAGCAGTTGTCCTCCGTTAAGAAGACATACACACTTTTGGGATTCCCATTTACATTTTAGGTGAGCAATTAATGTTCGTGACTGTTTATTGTTGATAACTATTTATTGGTGACGAATGAAATGTATACTAATGCATATTTGGGCGTTTGAGGCAATCCCCTTCCTCAGTAACATTTGTGCGCGTAGGGCTGATGGAACGAGATTCCCAAGATGCCTAAACTGGTCTTGTAGAGAGACCGTTCCCACATTGGAGAAGCTCACAAATGCTTCTTTGGAGGATGGGGTATGTATATTTAATAGTTTGAATTGGTACATCTGATTCGTTTAATAATACATACATTAACCATAATTGTTCAATTTTATAGGTTGTCGTTTATTCCATATTGCATCCTTCCAAGAAAGAGTTGGCGATGCCCTACATGCAGGGAACTCTGTGTTTAGGTGATGTTTACAACGAAATCATCGTCGTTTTAGAAGGTTTACTGGAGAACGGTGCCACTTTACTAGATGGTGACCGTGGCTGAGAACCCTCCCCTATTAGGGAAGATGTAGGAGAGGGTCGAGAAGAAGCCGTTGGAGAGGCTCGCATAGCTAAGCAGCCCGTCCCTGAGACACAATGACCACCTGAGGGTGGATTACCCAAGATAGAGATGAGACTACAATGTTATATTAAAGAGGTTGGTCGGGAGGTTGAGTCACAGATTATCCGGTATCTCGAGCAGCCCTTGTCCAATTTAAACCAGAAGATGGACACAGTTCTTGCTGCCCCTTCAAAGGCCAGATGCTTTGATTGTGAACATCCTTGGACAAGAACAATTAGAGGAAGAGGAGGGAGAATCCTTCACCATTGGGGATGTCCAGGCCGTCGACAACAGACTCACTTATGAGACACCTAATACGTAGGTGTATTGGAAGTGTTTGTGGATAAGGCACTGGGTGATACTATAGTAGAGGTCATTTCTCCAATATCGTGGAAGAAGAGGAGAACTCGGAAGTGGGCACCTGGACTGTTAACCCCATTCACCACTGGCCATTGAGCAAAGAAGAGGAAAAATGAGGTTCGTTACGATCCACTTTAGCTGGTGGATCCTTCGCAGATGGAGATTATAATGAAGTGGATTTCCAATGACAAGGACCGTAAAACCATCAGGGGGGCACTTTCGACTTGTCTCAATCTTTTTTCCAGGAACTCGTTCAAATTGGGGAATGGCTTACGAATGAGGTAATTTTGTTTAGATTTGTTTGGTGTAATTTCAAACATTTATTATACTAAATCGTGGCTGTTTAATCAGTATGTCGACTAATGTAGTCGCTTTGTGTAAAACTGCATGACTGTCTCAGTCAAAGATCCAGTCGAGAAGATTTGTAAAGAGTGAATGCATTAGTCATTAGACCGACTGCGTATTTGATGCCATCTTTTAGTTTTTTTGTCGAAACAGAAGTCAACATCAACTACGCAGTCGGTCAATCGACTAATGTAGTCGTTCTGTGTAAAACTGCATGACTGTCTCAGTCGCAGATCCAGTCATGTAGATTTGTAAAGAGCAACTGCATTAGTTGTTAGACATACTGTGTAGTCGATGCCATCTTTTAGTTTTGTGTCAAAACAAATTTCAGCATCGACAGCGCAGTCAGTCGAACGACTAATGTAATTGCTCTATGTAAAACTGCATTACTGTCTCAGTCGTAGACCCAGTCGAGTAGATTTGCAGAGAGTGGCTACATTAGTCGTTAGACCGACTGGCTAGTTGATGACATCTTTTAGTTTTGTGTCAAAACGGAAGTCATCATCGACTATGTAGTCAATCGAACAACTACACTAGTCGGCCTGTTTTGCAAAGGATTGACTATTTTAGTCGTGGTCCCAACTAATGTAGTCGATGTTGCAATTTGAAGGTATGCCTTTACTTAGTCACAGTGTTTTAACCAAAAATATATATATATATTTTGGTTTTGTGCAACATATGAATGAGATTCTCTATCACTTTAGGAAACGATCAGACAAATATAGAGACATCTTTCCGCAATATGTTGCTATATTAAGCGATCTATTTGTACAATAGTTGATGGGGAATTTTCTCGAATACAAGATGGAGGGCCTTGCAAAGTTTAAGCTTGATGGGGATTTAATTGAGTTTGTTAAGGGGAAAAAAACTACAAAGAGGCTACCCATGAAACAAGTGCAAGGCACTTTATGTGCCTTTGAATGTCAAAGGATGTTATTGGGTAGCGTTGTTCATATAATGGGCCTCTCTTTGATGGATGGTTTGACCGATGACAAGATGGAGTATCATAGGTTGTGTAGAGAGTTGAAAATCTACAATTGAATTTCTTGTGATGATAGAGCGACTGGCAACCTGTGAGACCCGAAAGACAGAGAAATCAGACGTGATCATAAAGTCCTTGACATCGGGGGGTGCCGGCCAAAGGAACTCTGACGGTCAAGTTAGATAATGGAAAATATGATGAGATCCAAGAGAATGTGTGAGAACATATAAGTGTTATCGTGACCAGGAGATGATGGTGTGGCGGTGGTGGTAGGCAAAGCGAAGCTTGACACTACGGCGGTGTAACGGGGAAGCCAAAGCTGGACCCGGCAGTGAAGAGACCATAGGACGGCCGAAGTAGGTGCTATAGTAGAGCGGCGTGACGTGGCCGGAGCGTAGCCTCACGGCAGTTGGTAACAAACAAAGAGGAGGTCACCAAAAGGTGAGAGCTTATGGAGAGGAGATGATGGAAGATCAAGAGGTTGTATCTAGATAGGTGAGATTGTGTATGAGTCCAAGAGTCCCATATGAGGGGGCTCACTTGGGTACTTATAGAGGAGAGGAGAATGTGATTGTTAGTCTCTACACTTTAATGCAGCACGATCAGTTACACCTATTAATGAATGGGAGTTACACTCATTGATGGGGCTTAATGTAGGCTTTTTCAGCTAATGCAATATAGGGGTTACATCCATTAGCTAGCCAGGTGACTGGGTTCATGAGTTGACCCAACCCGTGGAGCGACCTGTGTCATGGTGTGACCCGACACAAGAATAGCCCTGCCCATGGAGTAAGACGTGTCGTAGGGTGAGCCCACTTGCGGAGTGAGCTGGCCTATGGAATGGGTTACCTTGCATGTGAGCGCACGAGATGGGTTTGTAGTAGTGCCATGTGGTTGGACCATGGCTTGAGCCAGGTGGTCCATGGAACGAGCCATTAGTGACCTAAGTCATGGCGTAGAGTAGGATGGACCGTGGTGTAGAGCCAGAGTCCGTGGGTCGTATTGTAAAGCCCACGATTATTGGGCTACGACGTAGAGCCACCGTGAGCAGGCTGCGATGTTAAACCCACATGGGTGGACCGTGGCATTGCACCTGCTGGAAAGATGACGTGACATGGAACCAATTGACATTTTCATGGGTAAAAAGGTCAATACGGATTTTTACCCATACAGGTTGTGGTACACTGTGGAGCTTTTTAATGGTTCTATAGAACCATAGTACTTCATGTACATTTTTTTACAATGTAATTATTGTTGGAACAACATTGACTACGATTTGTCAACCTTATTATCATTCTAATATATCCATTTTACTTGAATTGATTGTTGATTGTGCACAACAAACTTAAACTTAATGTGATGATATTATTGAATAAAATACCTCAAAAAAAAAAGTGAGGTATTAAATAACTTAAAAATGATCGAACATGTAGAAGTATTAAATAACTTAATTTTTTTTTTAAATTATCAAGCTGGGCCTCGTTGGGTGAAATCTCACGTTGGAACCGGTTTGGCTTCGACAACTCTTTTGGTAGTGCCCTAACTCATTGCACTTCAAGCATCGATTCTTACGCTTCCTTGTTTCCCCAGCGGAAGGATACCTCGACATTCTTGGCCTTTCTCTCTTCCTTTCTTTTACTACACGTGGAAAAACTACCCTTGTAGCAACTTCTTTTGGGACGTCCCACTGCAAATGCGATCCTACCGAATATATGGTGTCCGCATACACAAGAATATAGTACCCTTTCATGTAATAACGGGACGCAAGAGTATACACACCTACACGGGCATGATGCGCGGCTGCTAAAGCGTGTACACACGGTAACCTGTCAATATCAAACATGCGGCATGTACAAGTCAAGTTGTGAGTATCCACCACCACCTCAAGTCCACCTCCTTTGACATGAAACTTTACGGGGTTGAGTTGGGTTGTAAGGAAACTGTTGGACTCTGTAAAACGTGGCCTTATCTCATCTTCCCGATTTGGTGTAAGCGGAGACGTAAGACTCACACCCATGGGGCACCTCTTGTTCCACCATTTTGATATTTTTTCTTGGATAACATCGAGCAAGGCAATGTAAGAGAACTCTCTCGCATTTATCAATATGTTGTTTAGTGATTCAACCATGTTAGTTATTGTAATATTGTACCTGAGTCCTAGAAAATGACACCATGACCACTTGTTGAATCCAACTTGATTCTCGAGGTATTCGGCAACACTAGGATATCTCATCGAGATTACCAACATGTAACCGTTGAACTCTTCAACCCTATAAGCGTCCATTGCCTTCCAGTAAGTGCCCATGATATCCCCATACCTGAACTTACTCTTCACATTCTGTGCAATGTGCTATGCACATGCACTGTGTTGCACTTTCTTGTAAACAATGGACTCGCCTGTTTTAATACTTTACGCTCTGTCTAATATGAACACCAACTCATTGGTATCACGAATCACCTCTCTCAACCTTTTCAAGAACCAAATCCAAGAATTTTCATTCTCAGAATCAATGATGCCCCACGCGATATGGTAACACTTATTATTGTCATCTTATGCAGTGACAACTAACAAAACAACCTTGAATGGACCCTTTAAAAAAGTTCCATCTATGTCGATTAATTTTCTTATGTACTAAAAACCCCTAATTACAGCCCCAAATGCCAAGAATAAATACTTGAATCTACTTTCCCCGTCAACCTCTATGCGAGTTACGGTCCCAGGATTTACCTTCTCAAGCATGTAACAATACGAATGAAGCATGTAGAAGCTTTCTTCCGGTAAACCTCTGATAAGACTTTGAGTATGTTTTCTCCCCCTCTAAGCTTTATGATAACTTTGCCTTGAGATGTGTGGGGGCAAAACTCTGGACAGCTTTGGGTACGGGTCCCTTCTGAGCACCAACATATTGCGGAGCAACTTGTTCGCCAACCACAACATAGGTTGCCTGACGATGACTTGCATTTCTATTCAATAGTGAGCAACTATGGATGCCCACGTACTTCAAATGACAAAAAAATTCGACTCAGGCACAGTCTTGGATGCACAAAGTTGCCAATTGCAGTTTGGATCGATACATTCAATCACCCACAGTAACCTGGTTGATTTTAGAGTCCGGAACTTGAAATTCCCTCTAAATGCAACATCGTTGAGCTTATTCATCAATTATTTCTTGCTACTAAAAAATCAACCTTCATGCAAATCTGATTCGTCACCGAATGTAGAATCTAATGCCTCAATTCTCATCTCGTTTGATGGCTCACCACTAATAGGCGCCACTAACAACAACAAGGCGTTGGACGGTTGATTAGCACCTTCTGATGGTTGGCTAGCACCTTCCAACGATTGGCTAGCACCTTTTAGCGGTTAACTAAAACCTTTCGCCTGTTGACTTACACCACTACCCCCCCCGTCTCAACGCTCGCCGATTCCACATTACGAAACACCGAAAACTTCATTCTTGATGTACCGATATCAATTTTATCAGTTTCTATAAACTCTACATCGAAGAAAGTGTCATGCAGCTCACCTCCACCATCGTGCGAACAAAAATCTCCCCTGTTACCCACCATGTTATCACTGTCTTCCCCAATGTCATCATTAACGGTTACTCCTTTTGGAACAATAGTAACATTTAAAGAGTTCTTGCAAATCTTCTCATTCCGGGTATCAAGCAACAATTCAACATCGTCATCTATCATGATAAAAAAAAGGGCTCATATTCCCATTCAACAGTGGCAAGTAACTTAATGATATCTCGAATATATCTCTAGACAATCCAAGTTTTCCTCGACCAAAATGAACTTGCTATGGCTTTGGCTTGCCTTGAAAACCCAATGATCCTAAAACTCCACCCATTTTCCGACCTCAAAAAACACTTGTAACTTCATCTGCAAGAAATGAATTAAACAAAAAAATTTGATTAAACAATAACAAAAGATCGTCGACAACATACAAGACCGACTAAAGACAGACAACGATAGTCGGTCCAAAATTTAAGGAAGCGACTACGTTTTCACGGACCGACTACTATAGTCAATTAGGATTTCAAATACGTTTTCCTACCTGATTTCCCGATCGATTATATCAGTCGGTCCGCAACAATGTAGTCGCTCTTTACTAATTAGGACCAATTTGAGTGTTAATCGATCTGCATCATTTTGCATTGACTGCCTTGACTATATTTAGACCAACTGCACAGTTGGTCCACAGTCGCGCCTACACAAAAAATGAGTTGGTCTTGCCTGTAACAAACCTAATTTCCAGACTGTGCAGTCGGTCCAAACTGTTCCAGATCTGAATTTCAAAAATCGTTAAATCTACATTTAAACCTCATCCAATCCGATTTTTTTTTGCTTAAAAGACAACTACCCACTATCTGCAACGCTAAAACAAAACATTAATTTGAAAAAAATACATTTTACTTACCTTTAAATGCGAAAAAACCTTCCAACAGTAATGTGCTTCTAAAACCTTCAAAACTCGATCTTTAGCTACTTCAAAAACTTTGCTTCAAATCTTTGTCATTTATTTCACCTCTCACCGGAAAATTTGCTCAACAATGACGGATGGAAATGGAAAAATAATAATAATAATAATTTGGAATGGCCGTTGGGATGGCGCGATGGAGCCGTTGTTCTTGTTACTTTTATTTTTCCCCTATAAATGGGTTATAAAAAATATTTATTTTTCTATTTATTTAATGTTGTATTTACAAGATTACATATGCAATAAATGTTTTTTTTTAAACTATGGGCTTAATATTATTTGTTACTTGAGTTAAATAAACAATGGACCAAAAAAAAAAAATTTATATATATACTTAAAAGACTAATAGTTTTGAATTTTTTATAATTCTTTTCACGTATTTTTATATTTTTAGATCGTAAAATATATAAATTATTTGTAAAATTTAAGTTTTAAGCATATTTAAATATGAAAATTTAGTTTGTCTTCAAATGCGAGTTGGGTTAAGTTTGTACAAATCAAAAACCGCGATTCAATTTAAAAAAAGGATACAAAAAGTGAGCAGAGGAGGCCAATGGTCCAGACTGTTGAGCCAGAAGTGAGTAGGAGAGAGAAAGAGGGAAAAAGGTTTGTTTTGATACATCACAGTACCGACTTGTTCCACGCGAGAGATCCTCCTGTTTCGCGTTTAATGCGGTGCCGTTCGGTTCTAAGTTCTGACCCTCTCTCGTTCTCTTCTCTTTCCATTTCTAAGAAACTGCAACGAACAAACTTCAAACAATAATACATAAAAAAAACCAGGACTGGCTACCGGCTGTGTAGGTAGACGGCGGTTCATGTTTGATGGGCGCGAAAATTGAGAAATTGCGGTGAAACTGCGCAAATGCAGCTTCCCTTCTCGAAAGCTTTTTCCATTTCAGATTCAGAAAGAGAAACCCCATTTTTTTTTGTGTGTTTGTTTGATTGAGATATAGCCGAAGAAGAAGAAGAAGTAGAAGAAGGTGGTGGATATGAATCTGAATCAGATCGCTTTTAGTTTTCGTTTCGAATTTGGAAGATAAAATCGAGAAAACTCTGCAAATTTTGGGATTAGAGGAAGGAGGAAGAAGTTGCAAATGTCGGAGTTGGTGGCTCGCACCGGTCGTCATCTTCAGCGATACGAGGATGGTTGCCGACTCGTCGCTGGGTATTCCCTTTTTTTTCTCTCCTATTTTATTTCCCTTTTTTCTTTAGTTTTTGTTTTAGAAGAATGTTGAGAAAGGTTGATACTTTGATGGGTACAACTGCAAATGGGTTGTGTGTGTCCAAAAAATCGGAAATTTTGTATTAAACGAGGGGATTTTGGATTGAATTACATTTTATTTGGGGTTATTTGTCATTTTCATTAGGTGGGTTATTGTCAGTTTGGTTTTTTGTGTTGTTGTGGTTGTTTATATGTATAAATCCGCAGTTATACCCAAAATATTGTTGGTTGAATTTTCAAAGGGGAAAACAGAGAGAGACATGTATCAAGTTTAATCAATTTGTTGCCTAGTCGTGGTTTTAGGTAGGATGGAAACACCCATCTTCATCTTTAAACAGGGTCGTATTAATTTATAGAGACCTTGCACTAACCAATTAACTCTTTCGAATAAAGCTTCTTACCTTATTCATTCTGGTTGATTATGTTTACTATTTCATTTCTCTTTTTTCTCTCCTTTTTTGATATTTAGCAGCATCCGAGATATTCAAGGTGGTATATATAATGAAATATCATCCTTAGTAAATGCAGATTCATGTATGCATATATCTTGGGTTGTTAATGGTTACAATGAGCAAATTTATCTTTTGTATTTGACAAATATGAGTTTTAGCTTTAGGTTGAAGGCTCTCTTGCTTTTTCTCTCTGATTTCGAAATTTGCTCGTCAAGCATATTCGTTCACAATTGAAGTATTCTATGCTCTAACTGCGGTCATTGGCAGGTGTATTCCGTTTAGGTATAGAAATCATGCTGAAAATGATAATGACACATGTGAGAAGGATGTTGAGGTACTAATGATCAACTCAACTAGTGGACCTAATCTTGTTTTTCCAAAGGTACTATTCTTTAAAGTATATGCTTGGTGAGATGAAATTAAACTATTGTTAGTTCTCTGTGCAGAATTCCTGTTTTGAAATGATAATCTGCATAACTATTTATCTGAGAAGAAAAGGGTCCATCTGCATGTTCAATGATTTCTATATGTAACCTTCTGGATTTCTTTTTTTCTTTTGAGTTGTGATTTCCATTTGTATTTGGGCTTAGAATTGGTCACCCTCCCTTGTTCAAAAGAAATATTTGAATCACATTACATCAGTGTTATTATATACAAATATATCACCTTTCCTTTTCTGGTTCAGAAGTAAATATTATTTTTTCAGAACAAAATGTTGGCTTTTCCTTGGAAGTGTTCTACGGATTCTAGGAAAATCTTAAATAACATTTTTTCCTTTTCTGTCAGCTGTATGAATCATTTTACAAAATTCAGGAGAAAGAAACACGTCAGTGTTTTTTACATATTACATTATTGTCTCTTTAGAAGAAGCTATATTGTTTTGTATAAGGGTGACACCATCGGTTTGGCAAAGCCCCCTTTTCTCTTATCTTGACGATTTAAAATTAGGAGACAAAGGAGAAAGTGCATGGGAGTATTTTAGAACTTCTTGCATTGGGTCTCTAGGACTCTTGATTTCCATCTTCTGTGATGGTATCCAATTTGTAGTTGCACTCAATGTCAATAACTTAGCCAAACTGGTTGAACAACTGTCTCAGCATATCTACAAAAGAAAGATTGTGTATTTTCAGATTTGCCTAGTTTTTCAGATCTCCTGCAATTTATTCTAGAGTTTACTTCTATTTACCTATTGCTTTATTATCATAGGGTGGCTGGGAAAATGATGAAACAGTTGAGGAAGCAGCTGCACGTGAAGCTGTAGAAGAAGCTGGAGTTCGAGGGGATTTAGTGGTAAGAATGTTGTGTTTTCTTGTGTCCTATGGATCATCTGTTGTAAATGTGTCTTTCAATTTATAAGGAATAGAAAAATACCCTGTTTAGAATCCTTAACATTAGAGACCAAAAGATAAGCTATAATTTTAAACTATCCCGTAGATGTCTATCAAAAGATACTAGTGCTAATCCCAGTAGGAAACTCATTTAAAACATCACCACAACTTCGACTTAGCACCCACGGTCAATATTCTCATTCTCATCACTTACTCTACACAAAACACCGACCGTGAAGCAAATACATTACAGGTATTGATCCTAACATGAGCTAATAACCAAGCAAACGCTTGGATCTTTGTCTGAACATTTGATTTTCAAATGAATGAAAAAGGTTCAAAGCAATAGTGAATCATCATCAACCAACTAATCAAATAAAGGATTAACTAGAGAAAATAGCAAAAGATTACAACAACCATTGGTGAATTTTCACTAATTATGAAGTTAACGTAAGTTACTCCTAAAAAAGTTTACTTTCCCACAAAGACAATTAATGTTAGATGAAGGATTATCAGGGGATTATGACACAAAGATGAGCAATATGGTCTAGGCAAGAAATTGTTAAGGAAGAATCACAGATTCAAATTTCTTTGCAAAAGTGAAACAAACAACTTGGTATCATTTGAAATGAATTGCAAAGGATACAATTTCTATTTAAAGTACATGCACTTTTAAATTTCATGTTGTTAGATTGAATTCATCTGGGAAGCAGACATGGAATCAATCAGATAGATTGTAGAACTGCTACACATTGGTGGAAATAATATACATTTGATATCAGGTCCTTCCAAGTGGTACAATAAGTTAGTATGTCATGTCACACAAAGGGAAATGAACATATTTGTTGGATTTGAAATGATATTGAAACTAAACTTGATGTGTTTTGGAAGGTAGTGGAAAAAGAGGAAAAGAAAGGAAGAATTATGGTTTGAGAAACACATTTGCTTCCACATACCAAAATGATTCTATTTTCTGCTTGTCTTTGAGTCAAATGACATCTCCTCTCTGTTAACCATGCGGTGGAGGAGCCAAGTTCATTTCCTGTGGAAGTTGTTCATTTTCTGACTGCTATAAGCTAATAATGGAGTTCCTTTTTCTCCTTAAATGCTCTTAACCTTTGAGAAAAATTGATTTTTAGGACTTATATCTTGACATTTGTCTGACTTTACTGCCTGAGATAGTTGAAAATTATTTCTATCATGAATATCTTTGTTCTTTCTTTGAACCACTTCCTTCAAGCTGTTATTTGTTCGATGCCTTTTGCAAACAAATTTAATTTGTATGTCTTGATTTTTTAATCAATTTGTTTTGCCAGTAGTTCTTTTCTTGTTTACCTTGTCTAGGCTGTGTCCATTGCAGCACTTTTTGGATTACTACTGCTTCAAGAGCAAAACCCTGCAAGATGAGTTTTGTCCTGAAGGTTTGTGCAAAGCCGCCATGTTCGTGTTGCTTGTAAAGGAGGAGCTTCCATCCTGGCCGGAACAAAGCACTCGCCAAAGAAGCTGGCTCACCATCCCAGAAGCTATGGGGTGTTGCCGGCATGAATGGATGCGAAAAGCCCTTGTGGAAGGTTTCTCAAAATGGCATAAAGATCAAATGATTACTGCTCCTAAAGAAGAGAACTATGTAATTTCATCTGATTTATCTCCAGACCAGGATTGATTAAAAGGGAAACTTTTTTCAGAAGCTAAACCTTTTCCTTTTCAGGTTAGAAATCTAGATGGTAAACATAACAAAACATTGTGCTTTTAGGTTTTTTTTTCTTCATCATGTTGTTTAATGGGAACTCTTGTGTTTATTACCCTTTCTTTCTGCTGTTCTTCTAACATATGCTCATTTTATTTTTTAATTATAGAGAAGGCATAAGAATATACTAAAAAATTGGAGAAGGCAAAGTTTTGAGAAATCCGTTCCCCTTTTTTCCCATAGCGAAAAATGGTTTTCTTTTTTTCTTGGGGGTATTTATTATTTTTTAGTTTATCTAAATATTTGAAGAAAATTAGACTGTTATCAATTTTTTACTGCTCGCTTGGATTAGTCCGAGTGTTTATTTTCTTAAGTGTTTATTTTCTTAAGTTTTTATCTAGTTTTTTCTTATATATGTACATTTTCCTTTTTTTTTTTTTTTTTTCTTCAATTAACCACGAAGCATTTTAGTCATAAAATTGATATTTAATCATGGGACATTTTAGTCTTTAAATTAATTTTTTTTTAATTTTTTATTTCTCTTAATATTTTTTTATAATATCTTTTAAAATTGACATTTATAAAATTGTCTCCAAATTTATACTAGATATTTAGGATTTAGTTATTGATATACATTTTAACTTTTAAATTCATATAAAATTTATACTTTTTTTTTTTTTTTTGGTAAACATATAAAATTTATACTTTGTGAGTAGTGCAGTTACGTGTTCTAATCAATGTATTTTTTATAATGGTAAAATTTACCCTTAAAAACTTGTTAAGTAATGCCATTAAAGATTCAGGTATTTAACTAGTATGTACTGAGAGGGATATTGTAGTTAATTTTTAATTCGAGGGTGTAGTGTATATATATATATATGTGTGTGTGTGTGTATTGGGGTGGGGGGGATAAAATAATAAATGTGAGGAGCACATGCTCAAACTTTGATAGAAATTGAGCTATGTCAATAAAAAAAAAAAAATCAAGGGTTTAATGATGGAAAAAAAATATTTAGAGGGCATGGTGTCAATTTGCATAATAGTATAGGGGCATAGGAGACAAAAAGTCAAAAAAATAATGTATTTTCAAGTATTTTATTTATAGTTTGATTTATTGAAGATTATCTACATACATTGTATTTATTTTATCTTGGTGATTTGTCAATAGCCATCTAGAAATATGTAAAAAGATGTAATTTGCATTTATTGTACTTGTTAGGATTTAGAATTTCTTTTCATATTCCTTTCTTATTTATACTTATAACCTCCCTCAATAATTATATTGAGAATTATTCAGATAAACTTTTTTCTTTTCATACTTTTCTTCTCATTTCTCTAAATTTTACATGGTATCAGAGCAAGATCCTTGGATATTTGTTTTTTCCGTTGCAACTATGGGAGAATATACCAAGATTTGTTACCAATCTCAACACGAAGCACGAGAGACTAAAATTGTTGCCTTTCAACCTCGTAACGAAGCACAAAAGACTATAATTGCTACCTTCACAGATGAAAAACGTGATCGATTCATAGTTCTCCTTCGCAAAGAGTCTGATGAATGTAATCGACTTATTGCTCTCCTTCGCAAAGAGTCTGGTAACCCTAACCTTCTTCTAATAGTGCAAACATGCTGCCATCCTCTGTATACACAGACAGTAGATGGGTCATGGCCAGTGGTGCTACCGACCATTTATCCAAAAATTTCCCAATATTTGATGGTACCAATCCCAAACACAATTTTGTTGAATTACCCCTAAAAAAGTTAACTTTCCGACAAAGACCATTAATGTCAGATGAAGGATAATCAGGGGATTATGACACAAAGATGAGCAATATGGTCTAGGCAAGAAATTGTTAAGGAAGAATCACAGATTCAAATT
>WUAT03260309.1:0-11121 GCA_010015005.3 Ulmus americana | reverse complement strand
AGCAAGTACAATTGTAAATTGTTTTCGACATTGTAAAATTAGGTCTATGGATAACTTGACTTTAGAGAATTTGGATCAATACTCAGATGATGGAGGTATTCAATAATTACATATTCTAATTAAAGAGTTGAAGTATCGTGATACAATGGATATGTTGAGTACCTTTTGAACTACCAAGGAGAGAACGAGGCAACTTCAGAGTTATTAAGTGACAAGCAAATTATTGAGAATGTCATGGAAAATGAAGTTGAAGATGATAGTTCTGTATCGGAGCCTGACTCGTGCAAAAATGCACTCAAAACAATAATCACATTGCATAATTTTCTCTTGCAATACGAGAACATTACATCAGAGCTTCTTAATGCACTAAAAAAGTTAAAGATGAGGTCCAAAGAGACATTAATTTCAAGAGGAAACAACTAATACTAGATTCATATTTTACAAAAGCTTACTAATTGAGATATGTATATATATAATTTTGATGTATAAAAAGATTATTAATTTATATATCAAATGAGACCTATGTATTTTTTTTTAAATTATATATTATTTTATAAATTTAGTGAATTATTAATTTACTACATTAATTCCAAATTAAGACCAACTAAAAATATTATTTAGTCGAAATTATTAATTTATTAAGTTATACGATTCTGAATTTGAAGTAAACAAAACGCTTTAATTTTCGTTGACAAGTCAGTTAATTTTTGATTGAAAAGGAAGATAAATGGAAATTCGAGGAAGGGCAGTTTCGTCCCTTTGATTTGCAAAGAGATGCTGTTCGTTTCCGCCACTTGCAACTTGAAAGGATCAAGAAATAGGGGCACTTCCGTAATAAAATCTCAAAACCAAGGGTGTTTCTTCGAACAACCGCATGTCCTGTGTCCCCTTAAAAATGTGGACGAAAATATAGACAAAAAAAATTCTGTTTATTAGGAAAACCACTCACCAAAATAAATCCGCAACGACATTCACGGGACGCCGACGTTTGATCGCCGTTAAATCTAAAAAAATTGCCGCGTCTTAGAAAAAGTGCTCATCCAACAAAAGGTGAACCACTCTTTCGAACTTGACGTTGAAGTTTTAACGGCGACCATTCCTTCGCCAATAATTGAGCTTCAGCTCTTCTCATAATCATCGAATCTTCAAAGGTTTCTACTCAGTACTTCACCGGAGCTTTGCCGGAGAAAGACTCCGATCTGAGCTTTAATGGGTCGGTCTCGAAATTAAGATCCGTCTAAGCAATAATTAATTTCAAAGGTATTATAATTAGCTTCTTTAAACCTCTTCTGTAACTTGTTACATATTTGTCTCTCTTTCTTGGTTTTCTCTAAATTTTGAAGCTTTCAAATAGGAATCTAAACTGTTTTCTCTTATCTTTTTATGTGTCTAAACTGTTTATATGAAACGACTTGTGTGTGAGCTATAGCTTCACAGTTGGATCTGTTTGGTAGTTTTTAACACTTGATTCAAAGTTTTTTGTTTTCTGACGTTAGAATTAATTAGGGTTTATACGATCGTCGTTGTGATCGTATGTTGGTGAGTATATTAAAGGGTTGATGTGTAGTTTGGTGGAGTAGAGTTTACGTGTGGATTTGAAACGGTAGACTTTTCTTTCTTTTTTTTTTCGTTTTGGGTTCTTTTTTTTTTTTTTTTTTTGGCAAGTGATAAGTGTTTAAGAGTTTCTTGTTGAAGGTTGCCGACAGTAGGAAGAGTGAACACATCACACTGTTTGTGAGAAAGGAAGTGGGGTTTGCTTTGGATGCGACGGGGCTTTAGCTCCCTCTAGAGCTTTAAACTTTAAAGTTTAAACTATAGAGTGAAATTTTAGAGAAAGGTCAAGTGAAAATTTCCTATAAGCTTTTCTTGGTTTTTGTTTTGTTCATCTCTTTTCTTGGATTTTCCCTCTAATCCTATACTCCATATCATTATAGGTGTTTTTTTTTTGGTTACTTAAATCTAGCTAGCTTGCGAGGTAGCAAATAATTATAAATAGACTTCGTGATCGTTTAATGTGTTAGAGTAGTATTAATCTCTCATTAATCATATTGGTTTTGTGTTGCAGATTAGAAGTGCTTTTGGGTGCTTAAGAACCATTTCTTGGCTTCTAAGTAAGCTTTCTACTCGATCAATTTGAACCCTTTTAGTCATCAAATGCTACACTAGCAAAATCTTTATCTTTGGTGATTATTATAGATTGAATGGAGACCAGCGGCTTTAGGCCAGAATCTCATGTGCCTCAGCAAAGCCGACGTGAGAAGCTAAGAGTCCATCCAACTTTAGCCTCTTCTCACCATTTAGACAATTTACCAAACAGTTTGGAACCCTTTTCGATCCACCAAGAGCTAAACCCGGATGTGGTTCAAGTTCGTAATGTAAGGCATGCCAATTTGCTCTACGACCCAGGAATGATTCCCTTAGAAATGCTCGATTTCTCGAGGAATAATCCCCATGTTTTGAGCTCTCATAGATCATCAATGGTGGCTGGTGGTGATGGTTCTTCTGGCGAACAAATGAGTTTTGGTAATTGGAGAAGTGTTAATAATAATCATCATCCTCAACAAAGCTTCGATTGGGTATTGCAAAACCCAATTTTAGCTAATCCAATTTATCAGAGTAGTCTAGAAGATGTTGTTACTTCTTCCACAAGAAACCAGCAGGAGCTTCAAAGTGGTAACGAACTTGTTCTTCTTCCAAGTTATGTGAATCAATCAGAAACGACGCTGCGTTTCGATAATCCCGGTTCTTGGATGGATCGAGAAGTGGAGAATCAGAATTTACAAGGGTTATCTCTTTCACTTTCTTCAAATCCAGCTTCAAATTTGCCTATAGACCATCAAGATTTAGAAGCAAGAAAGTCAAGTTCTATTGTTCCTAAGCCATCTATAATCAGCAAAGGGTGTGGAAAATCGCTTCAGGATATAGTTGGGATTTCTAATCCAAGTGCTTCCTACAGAAGCACTTCTGGTCCTCTTGGCCCTTTCACTGGATATGCAACTATTCTGAAGAGTTCTAAATTCTTGAAGCCTGCACAACAGCTTTTAGAGGAATTTATTTGTGGGTCTAAACTGGTGAAAACGAGTGAAGTTTCTGGAGATGGAATAAGTGCTTCTGTTTCAGCTTCTGCTTCTGGTGATGGTGTTAATGGGATTGAGAGTGAGGTTTTGGGTAAAGGGAACAATTCTTGTGGTTCTTCTTCTACATTTTATGGTTCAAAGGAGATTAGCGGTGATTGTGGGGTTGGAAGCATCCCTTTTGAATCTTATCGGCCGGAGCAACACCATAAGAAGGCTAAGCTTCTTTACATGCAGGAAGAGGTCGGTCGTTTTGTCTTTCTCTTTTTTATTTGACTTGACATGCTATAGGTTTATTATTATTTTTATTATTTTGACATGACATGTTATATGTTTTACTATGCATTTATGATATATATTATTTGTATTCTCTAATGTCATTTTTCTGTTGATTTGATTGCTTGCATACTATTTGTATTTGGGATACTTTATACTGTTTATGGTATATTTAGAAAATATGTAATGTGTATATATAATTATAATAAATATTATCATAACACGACAAATTTTAATTTTGACTCTCAAAATGTTTGAAATATCTCTGATTTAATTATTCAATGTACCCACATTTAAATAATCAAAAGTGTATTTCAGATTTTTTATTCGAAATTAGACATAAATTTAAATAGGAATTACACACTTTTGCTACGGTATGTTTTGTAATTAACCTTTTTATATAAAGAGGGAGGACCTTTCGTATGACAAATGAACTAGAAATATGCAAATTAAGTCTTGAGAATGTTTTTTCTTGTAGTATAATGGTGTATTTATTTAGTTGAAAATTTCTCTCATTAATGAACAACAAAGATGATTTTTGGAAGCATTCATCAGGAAAATCAAAGATAATATGAAGCATGGAGAAGTATATAAGTTTCATATTAATTTATGTTAATATGTCCATCAAATACTTGCACGCACTACATTTTGAAGTTGTGACATATATGAAGCACATTCATACTGTAAGGTTGAAAAAGCAAATATTGGATACAGCTAAATAAAATTAGAATTTTTTTTTTGATAATTAGAATATTATAAACTTCTTTTTCGTAAGAAATTTACCCAAATTTTATGCTCCCTGGCTTTATGTCTAGCCTCTCCTGCATTGTGCTATATATATAACAAATATACTTTGGGTATCATCTGATATACTTGTATTTATCCTAGACTCTATTTCTACAAAATGATCTCAATGTTTCTTATGAAACTGCCTATAGAATATTAATTCACTTTTCTATTGGATATGAATTTATACCCCAATTCTTCTTCTTTTGTAGAAATATATATATATATACATGTATCCTAGATGAAGCTCTCTTGAGAATCCCATTTCCACTTTTTTTTTTTTCTTCTCTTTTTGATACTCTAATTATAGATGAACTATTGACATTATCTTATATCTGGTTCTTAGCATAATCTGATTAGCTTCCTTCAGTGGTAGTTTCTTTGTTTTGTTTACTGGATATTTTTATTTGTTAATATGGAGTCTTTGTGTCAAAAAGGAAGCCCTATTTGCCCAGCTCATTAATTCCTCTTTAGTCTTTACTTAAAGTAGTAGGTTATTCCACCTAAATTTTCTAGATGCAACATTAAATCGTGAAACACACCCACAAAGCATGCCTAAATTCTCATCTTGAATCTTTTATAATATACTTAAATTACTAATAGTTGAAACATGGTTCATAGAGGAATGAACTTACATTTGTTCTTCTCTTCCTTGCTTCTAACAACATGATGTGCATTTATATGTTGCATGTACATTTGTAGACTTTGATCATTTCCTACTTACAGACATCAGGAAGTAACCAAAGAAAAATGAAAGAAATTTCCACATTATGTAAAATGGTTAGCGTTTTTTAGTAGGAACAATGTTGATTGAGTAAAAATATGTTATGGTGCTTGTGGCCTAATATTTTCGAATTTGGAAAAAATCAACAAATAAATCTGTAGTTGAAACGTTGTGCATGAAAATTTATGTTAGGGATAATCACACAAATTCTTTGAATTTGGAATTTTTGCTAATTGATCATTTTTTCAGCCAATACTAAGAGGTGAAAAGAGTTGCCTTCATATATACTAAACTATGAGGCATCTTAAATTTTTTGGTCTTTTCATTTTGACTAAAAAAAGGATACATTTAATAGCATTTTCAAATTAAATATTTAACTGATATATGTATCAGTCGACAAGTCCTCTTCCGTGGAAATTTGAAGAATGCAAGTGTTTATATTTCATATATTAAACTAATGGTAATTGATTCTTTGACAAAGAGTAAAACATCCCCTGAAAATTACCAAATTGATATCTGGATCCCACCCTTCCAATAAAATAAATATTCTTGTTCATGTCCAAACAATAATTAGTTGATAAATGTTGAAAAAGCTTTTACCTGGTTGTAGGGCCATGGGAGTTGGTTTTAGTAGTTAACAGTGTCTTCCACTTCTTTTCCAGTTAACTTTCTCAAAGTCCCAAAATCCAACAACTTTGATCATGTTGGAATGGCCCAAAAAAAGCCATGTTATTATTGAGTGAAAAGAAACAGTATGATTGCCGACATCATTTTAAACTGGCTAGATCTCGTATTACTGTTGATTTGCCATACGTATCAATAATAATCTCACATCGGTTAAGAATAAGTATTCTTATACAACATTTGATTGACTTTTCTTATGTCGTTCTTGGAAGGTCACCAGAAGGTACAAGCAATACAGGCAACAAATAGAGATGGTGGTTTCATCATTCGAAACCGTAGCTGGTTTGAGTGCTGCTACTCCCTACATTTCTTTAGCTCTAAAGGCGGTGACGAAGCACTTTCGTTGTCTGAAGAGCGTGATCGCGGACCAGTTGAAGCACACAAGAAAGGAATTGGGCGAGGATTTGTTGTCCCCGACCACACGCAGTAGTAGTAAAGGAGGTGATACCAGTACAGGTAGCAGATTAAAGTACATGGATCAAAGTAGCTTCCAAAAGCTTAAACCTGGTGGGGTTGATCAAATGGCCTTCTCTGAACCCCAACAACACATCTGGCGGCCCCAACGAGGCCTACCAGAACGTTCTGTCGCCATTCTTAGAGCTTGGCTGTTTGAGCATTTTCTTCACCCGTATGTACATCCTTTCCCTGTTTGAATTTGCCTATTTTTATCTCACTTTGGCTCATGAAATTATGATTCACTTTTTTTTAGGTACCCTACTGATACAGACAAGCACATGTTAGCCACTCAAACCGGCCTAACTCGAAACCAGGTGGGGTCAATTAGTTGTCTTCAGTTATTATCCTTGTATGCTTCTTGATTTTATTCAATGTAATTGTATATTTGTATGTAGATGTTTGTATATATGCAATTTTTGTTTCTAGGTGTACCAATAATAGTGAAAAATATAACAAAAGTGCTCTACATGAGCTGAGACTAAACAAACAAATAGGTCCAACACGCGACAAGTTAGAGAATTACAATTCCATAATTCAAACACGAGACCACATGTGCTGATATATTATTGTTAACTAACCACCTTTTTTCTTCAAAAAATTGCTATTACAAAGTAGTCCAAGAATAGTATTAACATTTTCTCCTATTACTTCTAAGTGTTATTGCTTAGTTATCATCCCTAAATGGTAGTTTTTGATGAAATTTCTATCTGTTTAATAAGTATTTCTCTGGAATAATGTAGGTATCAAATTGGTTTATAAATGCTAGAGTGCGAGTTTGGAAGCCCATGGTCGAAGAAATACACATGCTCGAGACAAAAGGAACAGCAGAAGTCGATCAAATCCAGCGCGATGGAAACAATGCTGCAACTGAAGGCACCAGGACAAATATGGATGATCAAATCTCTTCCAAATTTGGTATGAGTTTGATGAAAAACAAGCAATTGGAATTCTCCGGGACAAGTTTCGCGGTGGGCAATAGAGATGGTCCAAGCGGTGGTGAGCAGCAGAGTCAGGAAAAACGACTGAGATTGGAGTGTCAAGTTCCTACAAGCATGGCTGGGGCATTTGTAGGTTTTGTGCCTTACCAACACCGCAACGGGCTAGATGTTTGGAGCCGCATCAATGACATTGGTTCCCAAGCCTGGCCGGGAAAGAGTTCTACCACAATGCTTTCAACAAGTGGAGGATCGCCTTAAGGGGGACGGTTTCTAGGTATGAAAAACAAAAATTCACCTTAGAAGGCCTTGTTTGATGATCAATAGAATGAAAAATAAATGGGGAATTCATCATTCCAAAATGCCTCCATTTTATTTGGTGAACATTTTTACAATGTTTGGTGTTGAAATATTTCACTACAAGCTCGAATTTTATTCTGTCATTTTGAATATCGAAAGGGACACTAAAATTGTTGGGGCTTAAATGATATTCTGAGGAAAGAAAATGTGTTTTAGGTAGGTTTATTGGGATATGTATGGTTTTGTCAGTTTGGTTTTTTAGCGGTGAAAGGAGGAGGTTGTAAATATTGTTTTAGCCATAACGAACTTGTTATGAGCATAAATTGATCAATATTTCAGCATTAAGAAAAATCATTAATTGATTCCTTTATTTTCTCTCTTCAAAGTAGCATGTATTTGTGAACTTTTTTGGCACATTACTCCCTAAAATTTAACAAATAGTATTTAGCCCCTTCAATTTTCTTGTAGTGTTTTGCCTCCTTGAATAATGGTCTACGAGTCTTGGAAATTAAAAGTTCGTATTTTACTAGAGCCATAAAAGAAAAATGATTGAAGTATCTCAAGCAAAAAAGTAAATAAATACGTTTATAGCTTTGAAGTATCTCATATCCAAACGGGCCCCTTAGCTCTTGTAAAGTCAAATTGAAAAACCCAGAATCGATAAGTATTCTATTGGAGTCTTATTTAGTGCTATAAATATAGGTTGGGCCAAACGGACCGACACATATTTTTCTACAAACGACATGGACACGGTACAACACAATATAAATGCGTGCTGTGCTAGTGAGGCCCAATATATAGAGCTGTGTCAAGTTTAGGTTTCAGGCATTGTGTGCCAGCACGGGCACACTAAGCATGCAAGTACAACATGTAAGCACAATATATTAATAATCATTTATTAATTATAAATTTTAAAAATAATATATATATATATATAAATCAAAGTCTTGTTAGATTATTACAATTTACATGAGATCGTGCTGAATGAGCACAACATGAAATAAAAAATGAAGAATTTATTCATAACATGACACATTTATACGTCGATGAAGTGTCTTCTAGGAGTAGCCACTAAGTAATTGAATATGATAATTAATTTCTACGTAATCGAGGGTTTTTATTTTATATATATTATGTAATCTATAATATCATTTATTCAATTTGACTATACTCTTTTTCTCTCACTAAATTTTTATCTCACTGGGTTTTCTTAATAAGGTTTTTAACGAGATAGTTATGTATAATGATAATTTGTAAATTTTTTAGTTCATTTAATATAAATTTCATTATAATTTTATCTTTTAATTTCTATTATTAATATTTATTTTCTTAACTTCCCTTTATATTTACAAATTTATATAATGTAGTAAGTTAATAATAATATTTTACCTAATTTGTTAAGAAAACATGTTTTTAGTTATATTTGACTCTGATATGTTTTTGAACCTCTTTTAGGCACGTTTTTAATCATCTTTTAAGCATATTGTTTGACACGGCACGCCGTGCATTAGTTATGCTGGATCTCATTTTATTAATCAGGCAATGCACGACATGTAAAAAAAAAAAAAGGCTGAACACAGCACCGCACAAAAGTACAACATGACTTTTAGCGTGCCGTGCAACCCATATTTACAACACTAGTCTTATTTGTAATTTTTATTAATTCAACTACCTTTATTAGTTACTTTAAAAAAGAAAAATTTGAAAGAACAGAAACTAAAAGGTTCTATTTACTGCCTTTTTTTTTTTTTTTTTGGGTGGAATTGTATGTGAAATTGGTCGTCCCTAAATTTTTTGCCGTTGCATATTTAGACAACAAATCTTCTATATTGTCTTTCCTACCAGCTGTTGCTTTATAAACGACACAATTTTCTTTTTTCTGGGTCATCCTATGACTCTCTTAGAAACGACATTATTTATATGTGAATTCTTAACATATTCTAAGCTTGGTTGGTTACTTGGTTCCCGTCATATTTGTTAAGATAGCTGCAAAACCTAGCTTTTGATGAGGACAAATTATATTTATTGATCACTCAATAATAATCAAAGTATAATTACATTAAAAAAATTAAAATCAGGATTTAATGGCTTTCAAAAAAAATAAATAAAGGAATCGAACCAAGATAATAATATTGTTATGTTAATTTATTGCCAAACATAATTTACATAATTGCTCCCTCCCATACAATACCCTAGATTAATGTTACAACATTAACTTTTCTCTAAATCAACTTTTATTACCAGCCTATATCTCAATTCGTAGCTACACAAAGGTTGATATAGACACATTTGCTACCATTCCACCAATAATACACTAGAACTCGTTAGCCTAATTTGGATTGCAAGATATAGATAAAATTAGTGCTTGTCTTCAACAAAAATGAAGTAATAATTTCATCTAATATGACTTCATCTTGAGATTCAAACTAGGCCCAATATTTTCGTATATATATATATATATATATATTACACAAGCAGCATCACACAATTCAGATAAAACCCAACTTTAGGTTGATTATTATCCTTGGCCATTCCCTTTATTCCCTCCAGCATATTTGGGCCATTCCCTTTATTCCCTCCAGCATATTTGGGCCAATCCTTTATTGGGATATTATGGTGATCACTGTCCCTATCACTGCTTGTGTTGTACTCAGAATTGACATCCTCTAGCAGCCGCTTTTGCCCTTTCTTATCAAACACCATAGTTTCCTTTTTTGTGGTCATATTGCTTGAAGAAGCCACCACCACCATTAACACTAAAACAAGCACTAGAAACCGCATTCTCGAGTGAGACCGCCCTTCACTGTAACCTGGAAAACGTACCAATTTTTTTGTTAAGTTACAAGAGTAGAAGAAGTACGAAAAAAAGGGTTAAGATTAACGGCTTGAAAGTTTTAAAATTTGAGGGGAAAATCACCATAGAACATAATAACTTGCCAAAAGGAAGAGGAAAAAGGTATGTGACTTTGTGTGGGATTGGAAAGAAAAGTGCTAGCTATTTATAGAAGCGTATTAGGGTTTTGATGAGGTCCATATAATTTACATTAGGTGAAAACTGGTATTTAATGTTTCTGGAATTTATGTGAAAGTGACTTTTAAACTTGAAAATAGTTGTGTGTGTGATAAATATTGAAAGTATTCAAATCTAAAAAAATATTAAATAATTATTTTAAGAAAACACTACAAGAAACATGTGTTTTAACGGTAAATAAAAATTGCAACAAAAGAACTTAAAAATGACGTGAAACTATATATGGCAAAATGTTGCGGCTTTTTTAAAGTTCTTGATAAAAAATTTCAAAAATAATAAGTAATTAAATGCTGCAAAATAATTAAAACACAAAAAATAGGCACCTTTTAATAATAAGTTTCCTAGTTTGAGTTAATTTAAAAAAAAATACTATAACAATATTTTTTTTACGATAATTACAAAAATGTCAATAATAATAAATGACGTAAAAAAGTACTTTTTGGTAGTGAAATATTCTTACTCTAAATATAAAGAAATATTGAGAAAATTTAAAATAAATTTCATTTATTAATGTACTGATATTATTAGTAAAAAAAATTAAAAAATATTATTTTACAAATATATCCATAAAAGTATCGTCATATTCTCATCTCCTTGAGCTAAGTGTAAAATTTGTGATTTTGGGATCTCCACTAAATGAGGCAAGAGTGCAAGACTAAGTGGGCTTCTTATTACTCATCTTTCCGATTGAATTGGCATTAGTTAAGAATGATGAAGTTGAAAAGATATTCTATATATCTTTCCTTCTATAGATATAAAATAGGAAAAATGCACCAATTTTTTTAGCGGTTTGAAATCTTTAAGTCAAGTCAAGCATCAAGTGGAGTACCCCTACATGTATAGCTATTTTGTCTT
>WUAT03260199.1:0-11122 GCA_010015005.3 Ulmus americana | reverse complement strand
GCAATTTTTTTTTATCAAGTTTTTCAAACCAAATTAATTGCTTGTAATCGGTTTTATTTGCAAAAAACAAATTCCCCCCCCCCCCCCCTCTTGGTTGCCTAACCGGACCAACAGTTTTTAACTTCTAATTTTAGGTTTTTTAGTTTCTAATTATAAATAAGAAAGAAAAAAAAGTGAAAATAATTATAAAAAAAAAAGGAAAAATTAATATTTTTGAAATTAATTCCAAAATATCAATATTTCCTGAAACTTACTGATATTTCTACGAAATTAAAGAAAACTTACACTATTAAAAACCGAAATCAATACAGATATCAATATTGATCGATATTTCACCGAAATTCTGGACAAAAACAACATACTTTTGATTTTGATATCGATACTTTGAATTTACCAAAATTTCAGCCGATATTTTGATCGAAATATCGATATTGCAATCCTTGACTATAACACATGGATTAACACTAAAATTACTATGAATCCTTGTAATTATAATAAAGAATACGCTTTTAGATTTTCAAAATTGTGTAATTTTTTATTATTATTTCAAAGGGCGCAACTTCATTTATCGGGTGCCCAATTGTCTATCATTGGGCTAAAAAATAACAGCCCGATTGTCTGTCATTGGGCACACAATAATCTTCATTGCTCTCCTTTAAACAAAAAAATAAAAATGTTAGAATATTGTTTTTGCTAAATTTAAATAATTTAGAAAGATATTTATATGATTTAATAAAATTTGAGATGAAAACGAATAAACAATATAATTGGAACTCAAGAATAAAAAGTAAGAGTAATGTATCTAGAACATTGTAGACTTACATTGAGTTATCTAGTTTTGCAGTCTTAAAATGTTACCCAATTTATCATTAAAATGGATTAAAATTTTCAAAAATTACTATGAATCATCATATAATTATAGCTAAAACAAGGAATGACCCTTTTAGTTTTTTAAAATTTAAAATTTATTTATTTATTTAAAAGGGCGTGATCAAAACCTTTCATCATGCACAAAATGCACGATTGTTGACATTATTGGGGCTAACTATTAACAATTGGACAACACAAATTGCGCACACGATACTTATAATCAAGCTAAAAACCCGATAGCTTTGCTTCTTGGACTTCGGAGCGAACATGTTTATCGAGTGCTTGACAACAATCATTGCGCTTTGTCAAACTGGCCCCCAATACATTATAGCGCACTCGAGTACATTATAGCGCAATAGATTACACTATAGCGCAATCGATTACATTATAGTGCTCAAGACCAAAACTAACTTTTCTTGTTCAAAATTCTTTACATTAGAATACATCATTGGTCAATAATACAAAAATCGTTTAATAACCAATAAAAATGTATTTCAAGTTGGGGAAATGATACAATGAAACAATACAATTATGGATGGCTAGTGGTTCTTGGTTCCTCTCGACTTGTCTCGGACATATTTTGTCAGTATGTTTTCTGGTAGTGTTCGTACTGACCGCACTTTGTGCAGTTATCCTTTCGCTTCGGCAACTAACTGGCTGAACGATACATGTTGTTCTTAGGCCTTTTTCTTTTGCGATGTTCCTTCAAATCATGGCGAGACCGTTACTTCGCGAATAGGACTCTTGATAAGCAAGCTTACAATACTCCAAACTTTAGTAGACTGAGCAATAATCATAAAAACTTATTTTTCCCAATTGAGCTAGCCGCCCTCAACGCATGCACACATGAAAGCTTCTCCAAGTCAAATTTCTTGCAAGTGTAAGTCATAAATTGCAGGTCAACCACTGCATTGTACTCCCCACCTCAGATGATTCATTCATTTACATTAATTCGTTTGGTGTCAATGTGCTAGCATTTTCCCAAAGATTTCTTAATCATCTCTTGCACTCTAGTGTAAGTGGTGATATCAAATTCTTAGCCTTTTCACTTCTCTCATTAAACCATTCCAATATCTTATACAAGATCTCGTCAAGCAACAATAGCAGCAGGTATTCTCTAACTTTTTTCAATGTTGAATTTAGAACTCCAACTATCTTGGTAGTCATGATATTATACATGTTACCCTTGAACATTGTCTGTGCCTACTTCTCAAAGCCTACTTGATTCACAAGGTACTCGTGTACATGCGGAAACCTCTGTTCCAACTCATAAAACATATTCCTAAATTCTGACATCTTGTAAGCCTCTGTAGTTGCCTTAAAAACGGTGATAGCGGCTCAACTCTTAAACCAGTTCTTCACATTTTGTCCAACGTGCTAGTAATATACATCGTAAATTGCTTTCGAAAAAATGGTTGCCACCCTTTTTTTTGGATGCTTGGTGTCTATCAAAGATAAATATCAAACCGTCAGGTTCGCTAATAGAATCCTTGAGCTGAGTAAGCAACTAGTTCCATAACTCATCCCTATCTGAATCAATGACACCCCATGCAATCGGATAAACAATTGAAGTTACCATCTTGAAAAGTTGCAATCAACATGGTTCCCTTGCATGTGTACTTCAAAAAGGTACCATCAAATCCAATTACTCTTCGCATTAAAGAAAATCCCCTTATTGATATGCCAGGAACCTTAAAAAAAAACTTTATTTTTTTTTATTTATTATGATCAAGCTCTATACGAGTGACGATTCCCGGATTCTTTACCTTCAACATGTGACAGTAGGACGGGAGAAGTTGAAAACTAGCCTTGGGTGAATCCCTAATAAGGGAATACGCATACTGCCTCTCCTTTCAACCCTTCCAATACCTCACCACTGCCTTTAAATTTTCACGATCAAGTTTCACAAGGCCTCTAGGGGTCGGTCCATTGGAGAAACCTACGTATTGCGACTTTAATTTTCACCTAATCACTATGTAAGTTGCTTGCCAGTGGTTCATATTACATCCCACTAATGAACAATTGAGAGTTCTATGGTATTTTCGGATGGTAAAATATCAAGAATTTGGTAACTTAAAGCCACATACCCGCCACTTGCAGTTTTTATTAATGCACTATACCACTTACAACCACTTGCTTGATTTCACCAATTTGTACTCAAAATTATCGGGGCCATTTTATTCAGTGATTCAAATTTTAAAATTTGAGTTATGTGATTTGAGTCATGAAATTTGAATTATGTGATTTGAGTCATAAAACTTGAATTTGTGTTTGGATAAATTGGGTTGAATTGAGTTATAAAAGAAATAAAAATGAGTTAAAATGTGGGTCCTTTCATTGTTTAAGTTAGAGTTAGAATTATAATTCTCATAAAATCAAAACTCTAATTCAATGAATTTGAGTCATCCAATAACTCAAGGACTATAACTTAAAATTTAAGTCATTGTCCAAACAAACACTGATTTGAATCACTGAATGACTTAAACCACAAAATTTTAAACTCTAGTCATTGAACCAAACATGCCCTATATATACTACTACTTCATGGAACTTAGCTTGCAACTCCGCTTTCATCTCAAACATTTGACTATCCTCTATGTCGGACTTGTTGGGAAAGGAATCATTCGATGTTTTCCCACTTCTAGCATTACAAGGAATCCATCCAACTCCTTCGGGAAAAAAGGTACGTCCGACACTAATTCGGCATCAACAAACCAAAAACCCCCACTCTAGCACTTCAACCAAAGCCAGTTCCAAACCACTTTCTTTTATGCCCAGAGTCTTATCCGATATTTCCATTTGGAAGTTATGCAAGGCCAAAACAAATCATGCCATAGATCCGCATCCTCATCCTCAAAATTATCGTCACCTTTATCCTTAACATCATCCTCTTCCTCTTCATCCTTATTATTATCAACGAGTGGTAAGTTCTCGATCAGCTGTAAGTAGTTGACGAATTAGTTACTCCTAGCATCACCATCAAAAACTACTCTAGACTCCTTTGAAACCTGCATGGTTGTTTCGATTGTCTGTCTCGTCCGGCCCAAAAAAATGCATCTACATCATCATCATCGTTTAGATAGATTAATCCTTTCCTTTGTCAATGTATGGACAATAACTTAATTTCAACCTGAACTCTTTCAAGTTTATTTCAAACTTCTCATAAACTCGATCATGCAACTCACTCAACGGGATGCATTCATCGATGACCATGATTCTTCTTTCCTCATCACCAGTCCATTGTCATAATCCACCAACTTGCATCAATCTACCTCTAACCCCAACAAAAATTACCATATTCAACTTTTTAAATTCACAAATAAAAAAAACAATTCGGAAATAATTAATTTGAATAAAGAAAATTCAAAGGAATAAAAAAAAAATAATTAATGAATATTGAAGCTCGATATTATAGTCGATCGTGCAGTATAATTGTCGGGCCAGAATACAAATCTAACTAAACTCTACAGAATGTGCACGATAGCTGTGTACTCGAGCACTTGACAAGATACTTGTGCTTCATAAACAACGTGATAAAAGATAGTCGGGCTTTGTTAACAATTATCGCACCACAATATCGGGTGCTTAATCGCACTTTGGTAAAAACCATTGCGACACATTTAAAAAAATCGTGCCATATATAGCACTCGACTGTGAATTCCCAAAATTCAAATCTAAAGCATAAACCTACATATCGACTCTAAAAACAACTAATATACTTTCTACAAACTATTTTAAAGCCTAAACTAATAAAGCCTATACAATTTCATCTAAAATCATACAAATTAAAACTATATATCAAAAAAAATCAAACTCAAACACATACCCAGTTTAGTCGCTTCGTTCTTGCTGCTTTCAGTTAATACTTGAGCTTTGATGGAGGCTTAAACATTCTTCATCACTGGCAGTAACAATTTCAGCCGGAAGCTCTCTGAATACGTGTTTTTTTTTTTTTTTTACTAATTTGGGTAATGTTTATTGGATACCCCTCCTTTTCTCTCTTCTTTTCCGTGCTAAATTTATTTTTTATTTAGTTTTTAGAATATATTTAAGTAATTAATATAACAGATTACGAGTTAGCTAAAAAATAGTTTAATGTGTAAATTAATATTTAGGGTATCTTTTCAGTGTATTTCACTCTTTCTGTGTAGGTCTATTAACAAAATGGACCATAAATATAGGAGAATCTCTTTTGACACCGACTATAATATACCAAAAGAAAACGAATAGTATGACATCAATATATATTCATGTTCCATAATAATAGCAAAATATATATTTAAACAGTGAGTATCTAAAATTACAGTTAACTTGTGATATATGTTGGTATCTAATATAAAAGATTCTTGACATATATAGTACAAGTTTTGTAAAATATTTAAAAACTATAATATTTGAGTGGTCATTTTTTGTATATTGGTTTTTGAATATGATTCTGGAAAATTATTTGATTTTTTATTTATTTATAAAAGATTAGAGAATATATGTTTGATTAACTATCTAAAAGTAATATATGTGTAGTTTTATTGAGAAATAGTG
Source organism: Ulmus americana (assembly GCA_010015005.3). Classification (NCBI taxonomy): domain Eukaryota; kingdom Viridiplantae; phylum Streptophyta; class Magnoliopsida; order Rosales; family Ulmaceae; genus Ulmus; species Ulmus americana. The sequence goes on along the minus strand of WUAT03260199.1, from coordinate 5,713 downwards.
CAATGATCCAAATACTCAATTTTAATATCCAAACACACCGAACCAAAACTCGAATATACACAAAACAAATTTTCTTAGCAGTGATAGAACAACATATATATATATATATATATATATATATATATATATATAAATCGTCCTAAAATATATTGCAATGGAACAGTAACAGGCATGCTACTTATTGAGTTCAAAAATTCTAATTGGGCCTCCATTTCCGGCACATTTTTTGAGAATTTTGGATTTTCCTGAGCCATTGGGATCATAAATTTATGATATTTGTCAATGTTCGTTATTTCTAAAATTTAGTTTATAATTTGAAATTAGGGTAGTCATCAAAATAAACTCAAACAAACGGCTGTAGTGGTGACACGCAAACCGCTAGGACTTCTGGCGGTGCCGACCACTTCTGACGGTATATGTGATGACTACAAGTATTTCTTTGAGTTTATTTTTGTGTCTTCGGAAAGTACGTTCTCTTAACTTTTCAACGAACTATCGCATGTCAAAATTCGACAGTAATAGAGGGGTCAACACTACAACAATATGTCGTCGCAATAAACCTATTGAGACGACATAGTTGTCGCTACATGTCGTCATAATTGGTCCGTTCCTGTTGTCTAATTACAACGGATTTCTTGTCGTCATGGTCGTCACTATAGTAGTTTTTTTTTTTTTTTAAATTTTGTTTTAAAATTGGTTTTTATTTTATTTTAATTGTTTTTTTTAATTGCTTTTTTTATTAATAAAATAAAAATAGTAAATATAATATTAAGGGAAAATAATAATATAAATATCAAATTAACATAAAAAATACAAATAAAAATAAATATTTACAATTTATTAATTTATACAAAACAATAAAAAAACCTAAGTAGCCCCATAATCAGCATCCTCATCCTCATCTTGATGCACCTGATCAAACTGTTAAAACTAAGAGAAGAGATTGAGATCTGAAGGTTAGGTATCTGAGATTGTAAACTGGCAATGAAGCACCGCATAGATTCTCCATAAGCTTGTGTCATTTCATGAAATTGCTTTGCCGCAGCCCGAGCAACCAACTCGCCAGGAGTCGACAGGAATAAGAGATCCAGCACCAAAATTGGCATGTGAAGTAACAGTAGAGGCAATAGAACTTCCGACGCCCTTCACTTTCTGGCCAACTCCTCTTACATTCCCCCTGTCGTTCACCAAGCATTTTTCTTGTTATAGCATGCTCATCCACCACTGCACCCGACGAACTAGCCTCCTGAGTCTAAGATTGGAGCTCTCTTGACAGTCTAGCTTAAAATTTTACAATCAATATTAAATAACCAGAATTTAATATAATGAACAAAATTTACAATATTATAATCAAATCAATTATGACTTATATAATCTTCTGCTGCGTAGTTGTTCACCCATTAACCTCTCTTGTTAATGTGAAACATCCTAAAAGAATCAATCACTCCAGGCCATTCTTGGGTTTCAGGGTTCCTTTACACAAAAATTAATAAAGTCTTTAGTAACATTTATATGTAACTTTAATTTATAAGTAATAATTTACAAATTTAAATTAAAATGTTACCTTCTCGTATCGAGTAGTTGAAAATGTCTTCGAGCCTTGCAAACTACCATACTTTGACTTGGCTAGGTTATCCTTATTTTTCCTACTACATTCCTGAAAAAAAATGCAAAAAAGTTGTAGTTCAATTGTATGATGAAAAGTAAGTGGAATACTTACAAGATATTTTTGGCTTGTGAACAGGTCGACACATTTAATCCAATCGTTCGTGCCAATCGTGCTGTATGGAAAAGTTGTCCCCTTCAAGTCGTAGTGCTTGTGGGCCATGTTCTTGTAGTTATGGTATCGATTGATAGCCATCCGATCAACACCCACGTGGACTGCCTGTTACTCTGCTTCGGAATGATTCCCCCGAAGATCGAAGTAGTGTTACAATAATTTAAATTATACTATTAGTTTAAAACAATCAATTAATTAATTGAAAATAAATTGTGTTTGAGTTAAGTGCCTCAACCACATTTAAGAGCTGTTCTCTCAAATGCGCAAGAGCGTGGGCCTATGTATCTTAGCAGGGGGGCACATAATGCTTGATTTGGTTTCCCATGCATCTGGAGAATAGGCTGGAGTTAGGGCCTATCGGAACCGATGTATGTTCCTGCCAATCGAACATAATTGGGAGCAGTTTACACTTGTTGGCCTCGAACACTCGTTGTAAATTTATTCCTTTCGATGCGTCCCTTCTTTTTGGTGGTTGTGCTACATTTATAAAAATTTCATTTTATAGTTAGTAAAAACAAAATGAAATTTTAATCTAAAATAAATGTATAAGAAGCTTAATACTTACAGGACTCGTAAGGATTCGGTAATCGGGAACTGCCTGGATGAGGCGGATTGCCTCCGACATCTCTTCCGTGAGACATAACATTGACCATATCTATTAAATTACAAAATAACCAAGTCAAAAATCAACATAACTCCCAAAATCCAAATATCAACATAAACATATTCATAACTCTCAAAATATCCAAAAATCAACGTAAACACACCCATAACTCCCAAAATCCATAAATGAACATAAACACACTCATAACTCCCAAAATAACTAAAAATCAACATAAACACACCTATAACTCCCAAAATCCAAAATCCAACATAATATCCCAAAATCCAAAATCCAACATAATCTCCCAAAATCCAACAAAATCTAAAAATTAATAAACAAAACACATTAACACATATATATCTCTCAAAATCAAGAAAATATAATCCAAAATCCATCAAAACCCAAAAGCATAGCTATAAACACATTTTAAACTCAAAATAACCAAAAAAACCTTAAATTAAAGTTTAGGAAATTATACTAACTAATTTGGAGAACAAACAACCGAGATGGAAGGGCCTAGGGCGGCGGCGACAGCGACGGCTCCAGAAGAAGGTGATGCGGAGGGATTTTAGGGAAAGAGAGGAGAAATGAGGAAGAAGAAGGGGTTCTGCCGATTATAACATTTCACTTTATTATAGTGGCGACACAAGTCATTGCTATAGCCTAAAAATGTCGTTACTGCAGACTAGATTTTATTGTTTATAGCCACGACATGTCGTCGCTATAGGAGTGTACAGAAAATTATACCGCCTTATTTTTACCTCGAATACCCAAAAACTTTAAACAACGACATTTTACCTCTATTGCGATGACATTTTTCATCACTATAGATTTTTGCAGGAAATTTGACCGCCTTATTTTTTCTCAAAATAAAAAAAAATTTAGCGACGATATATTAACTCTATAGTGACGACATATGTCGTCGCTATAGATTTGTGCAGGAAAATTCAGCACCTTTTTTAGCCTAAAAAATACAACAAAGTTTGTGACGACATGTGTCTCTTTAGTGACAACGTATCGTAGCAATAGTGTTCCCGAGGAAAACAAATTGCGTCAAAATTTTGCCGCGAACTAGGAAACCCTATAGCAATGACATACTATCTTTAGCGATGACAAGAGTTGTTGATTTAGACATTATTAGCGACGACTTGGTTTGTTGTCGCTATAGGTTAGGATTTATAGTGATGACTTCTTATGTCGTCGTTAATTAGTAAGTCGCTGCTATAGACGACCTTTCTTGTAGTGCAATTATCTCGTTTTCTTATCAACTTAGTGGCATAGTTGGTATACCATATTCATTTGGTGACATGGTTAGTGCATATGGAACAATTAATGAAATATATGAGTTTTTATCATCTAATATATAATAAGTGGCACCGAGTGGGATATTCCCTATTATAATTTAAAAGTTAAAATTGTACTAAAACAATTCCAATTAAACACAGTTCCACACAAACATGGATATATTTGGCAGATAATTTGGTTATTTGAACAATAAAGTATTTTAACATAGCATTTGAATGGAGTATTTTTGACATAATAAATTATTACTTGGTCAACTATTTAAACAAACTCATTAATTTAAACAAGCTTGATAATTCAAACAGCAACGAATCCCTTGCCAAACAAGCCCATCTTTATCAAAGTCGCTGCATAGTATATCTTTATCGTTAGACAGAGTTCAATGTGGATAATTTGTAAAAGAAGAACGGGAAAAAAAAAAAAGGAAAAATAAAAAGCGGAGTTTCAATATAATGGTACACTATTCTACCTTTAAATTTGATTATGAAATAAAGGTACACTGGAAAACAATAATATAAACCAAATAACCAGATAGAGAAGAGAAGCAACTCCCAGGCCCCAACCAAAAGAGAGAAGAGAAGAAAGAAAGAGTGATAGTTAGAGATGGAATGGAGGAGAGACTACCTGGACTTGATACTGATTCCGATGGCGTTTCTCATAACAATTTCATACCATGCATGGCTTTGGTATAAGGTTCGAACACAACCCCATTCCACCATCATCGGTTTGAATTCTACCGGGCGACGTTTGTGGGTTTCTGCCATGCTTAAGGTACAAGATTTATACCCATATCTATATATATTTATACATATTTCTTCCTCATTGTTATTATTATTATTTTTTCTATCTTAAAGTTAGTTTTACAACTTAAAACATTCAATTTTTTAAGTCACGAGTAACAAAAATATATAAATAGTAGTATTTGGATTTGAAAACAAACAAAGTTTGCTCTTAGATCTTCTTCTAACGTAAAATTCCGATTGAACTTTTATATATATTTGCTTATTCTTTATGCATAAATATCAACAATTGAGATCTGAAAACTCGGTACTTATATATATATATATGAAATACATATTCATACCTTAAATAAATTTTGTTTTTCCTCTGACTGATTCACTTTTTGGTTTTGAAAAATTGAATGATTATAAACCTTCATTCAGATAGAGAAAGAGTATGGTTGGATAACAAAACCTTCTTTACTCCTATATTAATATTTCTTTATGAATTTTTCCGGCTCCATCTCAAATTAGTTTATGAAAGGGATATAGATAATCATTGAAGGATTCCCGTAATAAGATTCTCCATACCAAAACAATTCTATTTTTTTTTTTTTTTTTTTTATAAAAAAAGAAAATTCCAAAAAAGTAAAAACTAAACAGCAATTATTTCAGTACTACTAAAACTCAAATAAAACAAATAAGAACAAGTAATAAAAAACTTCTAAATGAACAGCAAAACTCTTTCCACATGAATATTTTTAGGAAATATTATATATATATGAGATAAGTATAGGGACAACACCAATTGTTTTGTAATCGCAACATATATAAGTTTTTGGGCATGTTGTAACAAATATTATGGATGAATTATTTTTTCGAATTATAATATATTATGAATGAATTAACACTACTAGATATAATATTTAGTAAATAATTCATTATATGGTATTGTAAAACAATTTTAAATGATACTCATAACATATCAAAAAATTATATATTTCAATTTCCAATAAATTTTGAAAAAAAATAGGAATTAAAACCTTTTATCATATCCACTCTTAAAAAATAAAAATAAAAACTTTTATCATATCCATCACCCTTTAAATTCGGTTTAAAATTAATTTTGGGAATATATCATCAAAAGCCATCAATTTGTAAAATATTATATATCCAATTATATGTTACTGAGATAGACAATTTTTAGAAATGACAATATTTATATCTTTATCATCGTCGGATTTTGACACATGATAACTCGTTAGAAAGATAATAGAATCTACTTTCTAGAGTCACCAAAATCAAAAA
>WUAT03260088.1:0-11123 GCA_010015005.3 Ulmus americana | reverse complement strand
GACTGCTTCCATGGAGCTGAACTGAAGAAGGAAAAGGAAGCTTTGAAACTGGCGAAAGAACGGAACACCGAAGTAGCTAATATTTTTGTTATCTTGGATACTCTAGGCGGAGATATATCGCCGACGGCTATGCAGATGACCGGAGATGGCCATTCTAGCAAAGTCACGGATTCCCAGACATGTCCTCGACAGGACAACTCACTGCCAGCTATTGCTTCAGGCATGCAGGCTGCGAGCTTAGCGTCTTAGGCTAGTTTGAATAACATTTCAAATGCTGCGACGGGGTCAGATTTCCATTCTCAACTCAAGACCCATAGTGCAGGAGATAAGAATGGTGATCCTTCTGGCCGTTTGCCGAAAATAAACTCCTCGAAAGGCACAGCTCTTAACAAACCAAAAGTTCCAAAGCTGCATTCTTTCACTAGCGGGCCTTACCCAGTTAAAGCTGGGCTGAAAATATCCACAGAGGAACAATTACCAGTGTGCTCCCTAGGCCCAAATGCCCTTAATTTTTTCGTTGAGGCCCTTCTGACAGCCCAAGATGCGAATGAGGATCCAAGTGTGAAGCCCACTCCAAAGCAATTATTTGCCTTGCAATGCATCTCCTCTCAATCTGGTAGTCTAGATGGGAACTTCTCCTCTACTCCAAATCAGGAGAAAGCCCAACATGCTACTTCAGGAGTGACCCAAACTAAGCATGTTCCTTTGCCTATTGCTGGCCCGTCACAACCCCATCCAAGCTTAAGGAGCTCATTGGATACCAGCCTATCAGATATTCCACATCTGATCCCGTCTAGCCAGAAGAAAAGGAAACTCCATCACCCACCTTCCCCATCCGCCCCTACTGTTCTTGCTGTGCCAACAGACGATCTTCAACACCAGGTGTGCCCCTCCTCTGACGATTTAACAGATCGGGTCCGTGAAGTCTATCCCTCTCTCTTGAGGAATCCCAAGCCTTGCAATTGGAAAGCTAGAGCTCGTGCTCTCCATGCTAATACTACAAGCCATGAGGCCTCCATTGGGGCTACTTCTCCCGATACTGGTAATACCCCTCTCTGTGTGGCTGATTCTGATGTTAGTCTGTGTATTGCACAAACCGATGCCCCTCAAATCCAAATTATTGTCGATTCTCAAATCGATCCCCCTGTGGAGGATGGTAGAATGCCATCTCCACAGGAGTCATGATCGTCTTCGCTTGGAATTGCAGAGGGCTAGGGCAAACCTCTGCAATTCGTGACCTCAGAGCCCTTGTGCGAGCTTTGTCTCCAGATTGTTTAGTCCTTATGGAGACTAAAGCGAGTACCAGTTTTATGCAACGTATTCTGTGTCAGTTAAATTTCAATAGACATGTTTATGTCCCCCCAGTTGGCTTGTCGGGTGGATTTTGTGTGGCTTGGCATGAGGATTTGGACATGGAACCCATCACAACTTCCAAAAATCTCATCTCTCTCCTTATTTTCTCCACCCCGGGTATCCAACCTTGGCTCCTTTCTACCGTGTATGGCCCTCCTAATGCTGCTGCCAAGAGAGTTTTTTGGGAGACTATAGACTCTGAAGCTGATCGTTTTCCTGGGGCTTGGATGATGATTGGTGATTTTAATGGGATTTGGGACTGTTCTGATTGCTCTAGCAATCGTGGCATGGACAGAGGATCTAGAGTTATGCGACAAACGCTGGATAACCTTGGTATGCTCTCTCTCCCTTCCTCTGGTTTTAATTATACCTGGTCTAATCGCCGTCATGGCAGGAACAGGGTGTGTTCTCGTATTGATAGGGGGTTGCTAATGTGGAGTGGTGGGGTTTATTCCCCAATGCCTCCATTAAGCTCCTTCCCCAATCTACTTCTGACCATAACCCGCAGGTGCTCCATTGTTTTGGGCAACATGTGTTCTCAAAGAGGCCTTTCATATTTGAAGCTGCTTGGGTTGAAGACCAGAGAAGTCATTGGGTGGTGAATTAAGCTTGGTTCAACCGATCCCACCCTCGCCCCCCTACAAGACTCTTGGTTAGGATTCAAGATTCTAGATATGCTCTTGTTAAGTGGAATAAGGCCCAGTTTGGGAAAATCCAGGATAACATCAAAACTACTCGTCACCTGCTGGAGACTGTGCAACAATCTCCTCATGATCCTCTAGCTATGGATAGAGACCGCAACTTACGCCTTCACCTGGATAATCTTCTTAGAATGGAAGAAATTCTCTGGTTTCAGAAATCTAGGCTTAAATGGCAGTTAGATGGCGATAGATGCACTCAGTTCTTCTTTCTTTCTACCCTCTCTAGAAGAAAGTATAATCGGATTGATTGCATTAAGGATGATGAAGGGAACTGGCTTTCTTCAAGGAATCAGATTGGGCTTGCTTTTGTCCGGAGATTTCAGGCTATTTATGATGAAGCTCCCCGCTTGAATATTAGCCTTGATCACTTAATCTCTCCCACTATCTCTGTTGAGGAAAATGATAATCTTATTCGTATCCCAGATTGGAAGGAGATTAGATCCACTGTTTTTAGAATGGGCTCCTTTAAAGCTGCTGGCCCTGATGGTATGCCTTCTATCTTTTACAAAACTTATTGGAATACAGTTGGTGAAGATGTGGTTGCCATAGTCAAGGATTTCTTCATCACAGGCACTTTGCATCCCTACATCAATACCAGCAACATTGTCTTAATCCCGAAATGCCAGCACCCTACAACGATTGACCATTTCCGGCCTATCGCTGTTTGTAATGTGATCTATAAAATTATCTCCAAGCTGTTGGCAGATAGGATCAAGCCTATCCTTAACCGTATTATCTGCCCCACGCAGAATGCTTTCGTGCCCAGGCGGTCTATCCATGATAACTCGATTCTTATACAAGAAGTTATCCATGCTATGAAATGGAAAAGAGGTACTCAAGGCTGGATGGGGTGTAAAATTGATCTTCAAAAGGCCTACGATAGGCTTAGCTGGGACTTTATTGAGGCCGTGCTTAAGGCCTTTGGTTTCCACCCTCGATGGATTCACTGGATAATCACCTGTTGCTCCTCTGTCCGAATGACGCTTCTTTTGAATGGATCTCCAATCCAGTCTTTTCACCCTAAGAGGGGCCTGAGGCAAGGCGACCCGATTTCTCCTTACCTGTTTATCTTGTGCATGGAAGTCCTATCCAGACTTATTAACAGGAAAGTTGAGGAGGGCCTTATTAAAGGATTCCGCTTAAACCCCCACACCCCTCCCCTGCATCATTTATTTTTCGCTGATGATATTTTCCTAATGGGGAAGTGTTCGGTGGATGAAGCTTATTATTTCAAGGGTTGCTTGGACGAATTCTGTCGATGGTCCGGACAATCTTTTAACTCTCAAAAGTCCAATATTTTCTTCAATCGCTCTGCTAACAGACAGGTTGCTGGCCTTGTTACCGCTTTGATGGGCTTCTCAAGAATTAAGCCAGATAGTGTTTATTTGGGTCTTCCCCTTTTCTGAACTGGTAAAGCAAAGGATTTCTACTTCTTGGTAGATCGTCTGGATGCTAAACTTGCTGGATGGAAAGCAAAAATTCTCTCTAAGGCCAAGAAAGTGGTCCTTATTAAATCGGTGGTCTCTTCCCTTCCTACTTATGTGATGCAGACGGTGAGAATCCCTGCTTCTATTTGTTCCAAGTTAGATGCCCGTATTAGATCCTTTTGGTGGGGGTCTTCCACGGAGTCTCGAAAGCCGTTATGCCTTAAAGCTTGGGATAGTATATGTAAGCCGAAGGCTTGTGGTGGTTTGGGTTTTAGGAAAATGGGTGATTTCAATAGAGCTTTACTTGCAAAATGGGGTTGGAATCTTCTCTCTAATGCCACCTCGCTTTGTCTCTCAGTGCTGCGCTCTAGATATATTCAACACGATCGTTTCTTTGATATTCCAAAAAAAATCGGTGATTCACCTTTTTGGAAGGCTATTCTTGATATCAGAAATCTCCTTGCTGATGGAGCTTGCTATGTTGTGGGTGATGGTAATTCTATCGACCCGTGGAAGGACCCTTGGGTTCCAAATATGGCTCAATTCAGACCTACTCCTATTTCGAAACCCAATGGCAGTTGCAACAGAGTGAAGGATTTTATCTCTCTCTCAGGTTCATGGGATGTTCAGAAACTCTCTGCCTTCTTCACTCCCTCTGCGGTGTCTTCAATCCTTAAGATTACTATCCCTCTCCATCCTAAGCCCGATTATTGGGTCTGGACTCCTTCAGCGAATGGCAAATTCTCTGCCAGATCTATGTACCTTCATTCTAACAAGCATCACTTTATTCCAACAGACTTTGCTCGTAAAGAAGATTGGCTAAAAATCTGGAACCACAAGCTTCTTCTCCCTCGGCATAAGCTCAACTGGTGGAACTTTGTGTCTAATTGTTTCCCTACAAGGGAGAAATTGAGCTCTTTGTTTGCTATTGATGACACTAATTGTCCGATTTGTTCCTCTGCTCCTGAAAATATGGTTCACTTACTTTTCTTTTGTGACTTGTCCAGGCATATTTGGCTCGCCTCTCCGTGGAACCTTCGGACAGAAGCTCTCAACTGTTCTAATCCTTTGGATGGCCTCAAATTTCTGTGGAGCCTGGAGGACAACGATTTGGCTGCTTCCCCGGTGGTTGAGTACCGAAATATCGTGCTGTTTGCCTCAGTTCTTCTCAATCTTTTATGGAAGTACAGAAATTCTATTATTCATCAAGGTCCTAGACGTGATCCTAGTGCTCTGTTTGAGACTATCTTTCAGTCTTATAGCTCCCTCTTTGCTCCTAAGCTTGCTGCTGCAGCCCTTTCGTCTCGCTCTTGGCATCCCCCTCCTTCGGGGTGGATCAAGATAAACTCAGATGCTGCTATTGGTGATGATGCTGCTGTTATTGCTTGTGTAGCTCGTGATGACCTTGGCTCGATCCTCTGCTGTAAGTCCAAAAGACTAGGTTCCTCCAATCCGCTTTTTGCTGAAGGTTTAGCTGTTGAGCTGGCTATTGAGATGGCCTGCAATGCTGGGTGGCCTGCTGTGGTGTTTGAAAGTGATTCCAAGTCTTTTGTAGAGGCTGTCAACCTCAGGAATTCCACTGCTTGGATCATCTCTTCCTTAGTGGACAATTGTCTCCTTAAGCTCTCCCAGATTCCCTTTTGGACTGTTTTATTTGCTCCTAGAATATGTTATAGTTTAGTTCACAACTTTGCTAGATGGAGTCTCTCTCATGTTGGAGACTCCTTCTTCTCTTTTGTCCTGCCTTCTTGATGTTCCTGACTCTTGTTTTGGTTGTTGTTTGTTTTGGTTGCGTTTAATGATATGCTTGTTACCAAAAAAAAAATATACATAGTACAATCATTTCACTTAAACAGTGTATTAAATACATTAGTCTCAACTACCAATGACATAAGCTATGCTAGCATTTAAGTTCTATTTGAGAAGGTCGGTTTATTTTAATTTATACTCCCAACTATATATGTGAATTCAAAAGATTCCACTATAAACTAAGGAGAATTCTAATTAATAGACTTTTTAGGGGATTATTTTGAAAAAAGAAAAAAACTATATTTGACTGTTTGAAATGTGATATATTTTTGGAGTCTATTTTTTAAAAATTATGAAATTGAGATCAATAGTTTTAGACAATTTTTTTTCAAAACATCAATTCAAACAAATATCTTTAAATATTATTGTGCAATATTTGATAATAGCACTTTCTAAAATAACTAGCAGAAGATAACACGTGCACGTATCATCCCTAATATTACTGATTTTTTTTTTTTAGTTTTGCCCCCTAAATTTCAAATTTTGTATATATACCCCTTAAAATTTAAAAAAAAAAATTCATTTTTTTTTCTAACTTGAATTTTGACTATATCCATGTAATGATAGACTATTTAAAAATGAGAAAATGTTAAAACTTTTATATCATCTATTACTTTTTAAAAATACTTTTAGAGTGAGAATACAAATATGCTAATTCCCCACTTAGTATATGATATTGAGCAACACAAAATTGATAATTTTTTCTAAAATACAATACTTCAATTCCAACTATAAAATTGTTTGTCTAAAGCCTAATGAGTAAAAGTATTTAATTGTTATTTTCAAAAAATCATATATATATATAAAGTGTTGTTAAGTATTATTGGTGAAATCTTTTATGGCATAAAGTATATGACAAATTAACAATACAAGAAAAAAATTACGATAAGAGAAAAATTAGGAGAAAAAAAGAGCAAAATAGGTTAAAAAATTATAATAAACTAAAAATTAAGGGGCAACTTGAGATTATGACAAAAATTATAATAAACAAAAAATCAAAGGGGTAAACTGGGAATATAGCTTAATAAACTAAACATAAATAAACAAAATAACAAAAATTGTAATCAACCAAAAAGCAAGAGGCAAAATAGAAAAATAATAAAAATTATCAAAAATCAAAAATCAAGAGAGTAAAATGTTAACAACTCTTGAAGTTGCATGGAAAGAGCTGCTCAAGGCTCGTACAAATATAGTAAGATATTGGGGTTTCTATTAATTTTTTTATATCTCAAAATGGGCTGTAAAGTTTTTCCTGCATGCCCTTGCGTGCAATCATTTTGGATTCTACCTTGTCTATCAAGTTTTGTGTGTTGGTCCAGGTCCTTCACTTCTCCTTTATTTCTTTTTAATAAATGTATGAACAAAGAAATATCATTCTTTGCACTTTGTGTTCAATCATTTTCGGTTACATCTTTTTTGTTTTCTTCTTTGTATCTTTTTTCTTTAGTTAGAAGAATGTGGATTGAATCAATTATAGAATAATGAGAGTTAAAAAAAAAAAAAAATCTATTTAAATAGCAAAAGAACACAAAAAAAATTAAAATAAAATAATAGCTAGAAAGGCATATTTGCTCACATGGTGATATAAAATAGAAATAGAGGAAATTACACCCTATATCCTCTTTTCCTTTACTTATTATATTTACACACCCTTTTAAAAGTCATTACATTTATACCATTTTTTTTTTTTTGTGTAAAAAATATTTTTACCTCTTCATATTTAGGATTATCTATCTCAATCTCTAATTTTTTTTTTTAATTTGTCATTTTATAGTGGGGTAAAATAAGTAAAAAAAAAAGTGACACATTTGTAATGGATGTAAAACAAGGGTATATAAATGTTTTGATGCCTCGTTTTAGGGGCATTCCTGTAGTTTCCCCAAATAATATATATATTTTAAAAAATAAAAGATTTATGTTTATGCTTGTGTTTGTTTAGAATGTTCATGTGCATAAACATAACTACCTGTAATATGGGTGTTATTGTACCTATTTATTTGCTAGTTGCTACATATAAATATACAAAAAAATAAACATGAGAAATTATATATTATTCAACTTGATTTTTTTTAAATTGTAAAATTTGTTGTGTTTCAAATAATGATGTAAGATTAGAGTCATGTAGTTAGCTACTTCATATAGAATATTATCACCTTTAGCCAGTGTCTTAACCGCAAGGAATAAAGTTAGGTCCCTCTCTTTTGGGCTTCATGATTAAGTAGAGAGAAAATAATAGATACAATTTATATTTTAATACCACTCAAAAAATATATATTTAATCATCCATAATATTATATAATTTTGTGATGCATTAGTAGAAGCTGGTGCTTTGAAATTGTTTTTGTTGTTGGACCAATTACTAAGGGAAATAATATTAAGAGCTTGATATTTATATTTATTGCGACTTTTGATATAAATACTAAAATTTATATTTTTACATAAATTCTCATAGATTAATAGTGTTGAATTAATATTAGTTTTTTTATTCTAAAGTTTGATGCTATATATAGATAAATAAGCAGGCAAATTTTGATATGGGATGTTTTTGTCTAATAAACTAAAATATGAAATATTATTTTGACATTATTTAAATCTAGAGATTGTTTAATAAACATAAACATCAAGTTATCCAAATACTATTAGTATTATCCTTTAAATAAAATAATAATAAAAATTAAAATAAAATATAAGCTCAATAATTAACCTAGCAAATTCTTACATTTACATGACGTGTGAGAGATAAGTTGTCGGAAGTTTTGGATTCATATGGTGCTGCCTTTAGTACTCGTCCCCTCTAAGTCATAGCTATGTCCCACTCTTCAATTTAGCATTCTATTGGGTAGATTATCTTGAACCTTTACTTATTTTCTTTATTTTATTTTATGTTATCTATGGTTAGTCCACAGTCAAAGTAAATTTATTGTTACTATTTAAAGAATCATGAGTATTGGTGGCTTCAGAAGAAATTTAAAAAATATAAGAAATTTGGCTTGAAAATAGAAAGTCACTTGACCTCGTGGTAGAGTTATAATTGACATGTTTGTGACAGCGTTCAAACACAATTTTTGAACAAAATTTTAAAATTTTTGATAAAAATAAGTAAAATGTACGAAATTAAAAAATAATTTATATAAAAAATAGTGAAAATATTGAAATTTAATAATAAAATAATATTTTATATAAAATGTAGTGGAAATATTAATATAATATAAAAAGTTGAGATGTGTAAGATATATAATTATGTATGATGACGTTAAAAGTAGTGAGATTTACATGATAGAATATAATTAGATAATAATTAAAATAAGAAAAATATTTGGTGATTTGAATTTGATTACTATTTACAAATTATTATTTTTTGTAGTTGTTATAATAATTTTGTTATTACAGTATTATTATTTTTTTTTAATTTAACACTCTTCAGAATTAATAGTATTCAAATTATTAAAATATTAATCATGTTAAAATTATCAAAATATTCATATTATTATTATGTTGAATTGGAATATTATTCTTTATTAATAAGCTAGATTCATTGTGGGAAGTTCATCTAAAAGTTGAAAATTTGTCAATTTCAATAAATTCCTTTGGAAAAACAAAGGCAATTCGCAATATTCTTTAACCCAGCAAGAGGGGAAAAAATGGATTGCGCGATGCTTTGTACTTTACAGCTACATGTCCTACCGCTTAGTGATCTTCCAATTGAAATTTTACCAAAAAGAAAAGGACAAGGGAAAAGATAAAGATGAGGAAAAAATGAAACAAATGAGATGATTAAAAACATTATCCATAATAATAGTAATAACGACAATACCAAATTGTTAGAAAATGGTTTGAAAATACATATGAATATTGGCAGCTTCATTTTTTATTTTTATTTTAAAACTTAAATTACTGTATTAAATTGTAAATAGTAAATAAATTTGCTTTTATATAGGTTGTTTCCAACTTACTCTTTATAGGCTTATTGAACAAAATATAGGCTCGCTATATTAGGCAAATATATATATATAAATTAAGATATTATTGATTTATAATAACGAGATCTAATCATGAGAAGCATATTTGCTTTAGTTGATTAGGTATGGTGTAGGTCACTATGAATTTTATTATTATTATTATTCCTTCATCTTGTTTTAATTAATTAATTTTGTCTTGTTTTGTTCTTTCAATGGAAGAGTTGCCAAGTGGTGCTAAAAAATGTCGGTTTATGGAATGCAAAGGCAAAAGTTAAAAGGTTTACTAATAATAATCATAGAGATTTGATAGAATCGACTAGCAACTTTCTCCTAAAGTATGTTCATTTTAATTGTTTAATTGAAAGTTGTTAATTTTAGATATTTGTCAAACGGATTGTAATGGTGTAGCACACCATATTATTTCGTTTATTTTTTAGTTGTTTGAATTTGATGTGTAAACCAAGCGAATATACCATCTTGATTAATTGAAACTTTACTTTCAGATTTATATACTTTGTGTTAATAAAGTTTACAGTTTTAAACGAAGAATAAAAATTATGTTCTATCATATGCATATTTTCTCATATTAATTGTTTTTTTTTTATTATTATTATTAAAGGGAATCCTTCTACTCTTTCTCTCAAAGAAGAAATTGGACTTATATAAAAGAGAAATTCTGCATAAAAAGCATAGAAGTATCTTAATCATTTGGATAAAAAGCAAAACACATAATTGTGTCCAACTCAAAAGAAACTCAAAGAAGTCTTCATTCTCCATTTTTCCTCCATTTAATTGTCTCATTTTTAACTTTATGCTGACCAATAGTTTTTTTTTGTTTTTTTTTTTGAATTATCATTATATTTTCTTCTTCTTCATATAGATATGTAAATTTGCAAAAATCAACACAATTGTACATATATTCAATATGTGTCAATTTCTCTAATTAACTATTATTTCAACTCATTTTCTCTGAATTTACCCAACTTGTAAAAGACTTTATCAAATCAAAGGGCCTTATCCATGATTTGTTTTAATTAATTCCCAATATTTTGCAACATAGGATGCTCCTATATGTATATCATAATCAATCACTCCAATCATTTTCTAGTGCAAATAACATGTTTTTTATTTAATTTTATATTTTTGTAAGAATGTTTTCAAAAAACTTTATCATAATGTTTTTAATTTATTAATATATATATATATATATATTTTAATTTTCTTGGAAAGTTACCAGTTACCACAAATGACTAAATGAGAGTGCCAATTTGTGGCTCTCTTTTTGGATAGAGACAATTGGAGTGTGCTTGTCTTTCTTTTTCTTTTTATAATATACATATATTTATGTACAAGAAGAATCTCCAATATCCTTTCAAAAAGAAGAATCTCTAATATGTATGTTTATTTTTAATAATGGCTGAGTATTTCATTTATAATTTTTTAGTTGTATTGTTATTATTATTTTATGATTTTTGAGTATATATTTTTTTAATGTTTTAAGAATATTCTTATGAAATTTTGTTATAATCTGAATATTTGTTTAAGATATATAATAAACTTCGTATTGATTATAATATAATTTTATTAAAATTTGTAGTCGATACATAAAGCTATATATATTTTAACAGATTATAACAATTTTTAAAAAAATATTCCTATTATATTAAAAAATAAATTAGCCATTTTTAAATTTTATTTATAGGAATATATACATCTCACGTATTTAATGTGTTTTATTTACTTTGTACATACTCTATTCTATAAATGGTCATCATCAAAAGTTGAAAGAAACAGCTACAATGTAGTGTAACAACAACATGTGTGGTCTTTAAAATTTTCATATCCGACAGTCTATATATTACTAAATAATTATT
>WUAT03259978.1:0-11123 GCA_010015005.3 Ulmus americana | reverse complement strand
AATCTCCTTAAAAAATTGGCTTTAACTAATGATAGTTTGTTGTTAGACATGGTTTCCAATATGAAGAAAAAATTTGATAAATATTGGGGAAATCTTGATAATACAAATTTATTGTTGTATGTTGCTGCTGTCCTAGATCCTAGGTATAAGTTGGGGTATATTATGTATTGCTTAGGTTGTTTCTATGATGCCCAAACTGTTTCTAGTTTCAGTCTCAAAGTTAAAACATTGTTGAGAACCTTGTATGCCTTTTATTCCAAGGGAGAGCGAGAGATTTCCCCTACTCCAAAATCCTTCACTGTCTCAAACACCCTCCAAGATAGTCTCTTATTTGAATTCATGAAGCAGAAAGAACAAATAACTTTTGATGAAAGCCTAAATGAGGTAGATAGGTACTTGGCTGATGAATCTGTTAACCCTTTGACCCCATCATTTGATATCTTGATTTGGTGGAAACAAAATTCAATCAAGTATCATGTCTTGTCCTTGATTGCACGTGATGTGCTTGCTGTGCCTATCTCAACTGTTGCTTCAGAATCTGCATTTAGTACTGGTGGCAAAATTCTTAATCCATATCGGAGTTCTTTGCACCCCAAAACTGTTAATATGTTTGTTTGTACTCAAAACTGGCTTAAATCAACAAATGAGGGGTTGGTTAAACAGTTTTTCTCCAATGAAGATGATGAACTTGTTCAAACAGGTTTAATTCTATAGTTATATTGTGTTTTCTGTTTGACTTGATTTTGTTTTGTATATATAAATCTATGCTATTTTTTTTTGTTGTTGTAAGAAATTGGGTCTTCTACTACTGAAGTTTCAACAACTTCAACAAGTGCAGTTTGATGATGAGGAAGCTGCTTCCTTGCTGGTATTTGAATCAGATAAGTATGTATTCATTCTTCAATTATTTGTCAATATTTATTGTTTGTGACTGCAGCTATACCTGTTTATTGATTGATTTGTTACTGTGTTTTTTTTTCAGTGCTTCTAATTGGAGATGCAAAGAACCAGCATGAAGAAACAACATGGATTTTTTGTTATTCAGCAACTTTTTCAATGCTTCTATTTGGATGACTGTAATATTTATTTATGGATTACTGTAATTTTATTGTGTTTTCTGCAATTTCTGTAATTTCTCTTCGTGAATCAGGTAAAATATTGATTCTGATGAATTTTGGTGAAAAAAAAAACTGTGGGATGGTTGAATTCTGATGAAAACAGTAGTTGAATTCTAATGAAAAATTAGTTTTGATGAAAAACTGAAGGAAAAATAGCTCTGATGAAAATTTTAGTTTGGTGAAAAATGTAAAACTATGGTAAAATTTAAGTAAATCGGCCCAGCCCAAACCGCCCGTATAAAGCCCAAAACTGACTTTGGGCCGAACTGCTGGTTTTGGGCTTTTTAAGAATCTCGTTGGCCCAACAAATTAGAAACCGAGTAATACGATTTGGGTCATTGAAAAAGGCCAAATCGGCCTAAACCGGCCATTGTGCAGGCCTAGCGGATACATCAACCCTTGTTCCAACTCTTTCCCACAGGTATTGGGCTTTTCTTTTTAATATAAAAGAGGAACATAGGACCATCTCTATATCACTCAATTCCATAAATTCCAAGATCATCCGAGTTGAGTGCAGCTATTCTTCTTCTTTATACGGGTCCATTGAGCTTTCAAACTCCTTTGGTTTCATCTTGTTGAACCTCTCATACAAATGTTATTGCTAGATTACTACTTCCTGTCTCACTGGTTCTAGTTTCATCACTGGGTTCTTCATTTCTCGGGCTTGCTTGTTCAACTCAATTCCGTTGGAGGTATTTGATTGTTGCTTCTTTTTCCTCCAATCTTCATTACATATTAGTGAGCATGATCATCACATCATCGTCTCTGTTTCCTTGGGGCCAGCCTCTTCCTCCAGCCATAACTTTCTTCTTAGAAATTCTATTTATGACCCAAGAAAAAACCCACATGGCATAATGTCATCCTTAACGACTTAAAATCAACATGTTTCATATCACAAATAAAGAAACACAACTTCATATTAATATCTTAAGATATTTACATAGAATCTCCAATCCAAAGAGATTTACAACAAAATGTGAGTTGTACATCTTATAACTCATCTTACAAAAACAAAATGGTGAGCGACATCATCTAGTCCCAACTACTAGCCTAACCCCCTCTATGTTCAGTCTTGTATGACATGGCCATTGTATCTATGTTCGGTTGCAACTTGTTCATTACTTACTCGAAGTTTGTTAGTACAGCTTCGAACATAATGACCTTTCTTGTCGCATCTGAAGCAGATGTTGGTACCCTACTTGCACTCGCCATAGTGGGTTCAGCCATGTTTCTTACAAACTATTGCAGTTGCAATCTCATTCTTTTTGGCCTAAGGAATATTACTTTCTAGCCTTGTAAGGTTATCATTCATCTTGTTGTGATATCCTTGGACGCGGATTTTCTTCAACCTTTCCCCTTAAATTTGGGCCAAGCGATGTTTAGTGTGAAAAGCTCTCTGAAAGCATTCAGCCATGATGGTGGGTAAATCACCATTATCTTTGATCATGCAGACTATTTCGGGTTGTAACATCTTCTGCATCTTATGTGTTCTTTCCTCTCCAGTGAGCATGGTGAATAGATAGTTGCGATTCATATGTTCAAGTCTTTGGGCGACCTTTCATTCCTCTTTCTCTTGTTCATGTTGTTGTATCACCATTCATAGATAATGGATCAAAATAGCTTGGTCCTTTATCTTTTTCTGCAAGGTCGTGACTTGAGCTATCAAATATGTTCATTCATCTATACAAGATAGGCTCTCACCGTCATTTTGAGCCATATCCTTCTTCCTCAACTATACACAGTTGTAAGCTTTAGTAAATATCTAACTTAAGGATAAAAGTAACTTACTTGGATTGTCCAGAAGCTTGCTGCAGAGGATTTAGTAGTGGTTTTATAGGGAAACTACTCTGATACCAACCTATGGGGACCCAATTTTACCAGGACCTTTATTAACAAAGCTTAGTGAAAATCAAAGTTTTTGTTTATTTATTTAAAAAAAAAAAAAAACAAGTTATGTATACTTAAAATGTCTAACACTTGGTCTAAAGAAATTTTGAGTTTAGAAAACCATTATCCTGGTAAACTCGCTCATCACTTAATACTTTCCCTTTAAAACCATACGGAAATTAAAAATATTGAATGAATAAAGTTGCTAGCTATATGCTAGACTTATAAATTTAGACCGATATATATATATATATATATATAAACAAACTTAAACTTCATTTCTTGTTGCTGAAAACTCATGTGCGTAGCGGGATGTCCCATACCACTCTACCAAACGTTTCCTGCCCAACAAGTCCGACAATCCACCAGTGAACTAGTCGGGTGATCCACCCAAAATTCCTACAATATGAATATAAGTATGAGACAAGGCTCAGCAAGTACAAACGTTTAATATCACAAAACTGTGTAGCCTACTTAGCATGTGTATTGACATGTAGTTCATAAACACACCAAAACAACACAATCATCAAAACAACACAATACTTGCTTTTATATTCACAATATCATAGCCACCTCGTAGCACACACATCTATGCCTCACATATGAAATCAATGCATAATTAACAATAGAATTCATTAAAAACCTCAAATTTTCATAAAACTTTGTTATGGATGAAAACTCTTTGTTCCCTGATTTTAAAACTCTTATTTTCCAGTTTAAACCTTTTTTGTGGATTAAAACTCTCTTATTTTCTGGTTAAAACCTTTTTGTTTCTGAATTAAAAGTCTTTTATTTACTTGGGTCCTCTGTCCTGCACCTGCGCACTATTAAGAACATGCCGGGAAGGTTGGTCCCGACCAAATCCAAGGTCTAATACATTCAGTTATGACCTCACACTTCCCTGAGTGGAGGCTACAGCTCACCCTGATCATATCGTAGCCTGCATGAATACCCTTTCACTACAAAAAAAAAAATCGGAAAAAACAACATTTTTTGTTTGTAAAAAACAACGGTGATTTGTACAAACGTTGTTTTTGGGTTAAAAACAATGTTTTTAAACTTTGATTGAATTTTGTTGTTTAATAATACAAAAAATTTATTACTGATGTTGTTTTTACAATTAAAAGAATGCATTTAAATTTTGCCAACAAATGTTGTAGGTATTTGATGACATGAATTTTACCATATTGTTTTATGAAAACATTGTATAAATTGCCTAAATTGTTCTATTAAAAACATTGTTTTTTGGATATAGCATGGTGAAAGAATTAATTTCTTTCTCGCCACCTTTTTATTTCACCAACCACAATTCCCTCCAAAATATTAAAACATTGTTTTAGCCACCTTTTTCTAAAAAAATAACAATTTATTCCTAGTTTTTTAAGTTCTTAGAGTTGTTTCTCCCTTTCATTTTTTGCAAACCTCTTCAAATCCCTACCAAGAGAAGTAGAGCCCTGTAACAATGATTAGCAATTATTCCCCTCCTCTTCTTCTCCTTGTTCTTAAAGATGAGATTTTGGGGTTGGGGTTTGGTTTTGTAATATGAAACTATGTCTATACTATGAATTTAGTGAGCAAAGCATTTCAAAGATGAGGATAAGAAGATGAGCCAGAAATTGCTGATCTACGCCCAACAATCCCTTTGAAGCTCTTCATTGTCCAGCCTTGTCTCCGCCCTGAGCCGTTCTTGTAAGCTAAGCTCAACGAAGCTTTGTGTCTTTCTAATTCTCTCGAAAAACAGCGAGATGGGTGGTTTGATATCAATTTTTGGATAAGGAGATTCCCCCGTATGTTGTTGTTCAAAACCCAGTTGCTAGAGGAACACGTGCAGGTTGGTCCTTAATTTGGTTGTTAACTGGGAATTGTTTATTTTACTCTACAAATTTTGGTTTTAAATTTCTATTATTGGGAATTGTTCATTAAAGTCTGCAAATTTGTTCCCATTTGGTTTTGGATTTTACTAGTGTTATTTTATTAGTTTCTTGAAATTGAGCACTATTTCTTAATAATTTGCATTCTGATTATGTTTTGGCTCTTTTTGATTTTGTGATGCTACAAAGAACTCATTTTTATTTGTGTTTCTTTTTTGTTTTTGGTTATTAATTTAGGATTGTGTTTGAATTTACCTTATGCAAATACATATTTTGGTCCTGGGACAGTGGACAATGCTAAATGCCAGCTAAATCTTGTGGAATCAAAGGCAAAACTATATTTTCTTAGCATAAATATTCTATGACTATGTGGCTATGTAGTTTTATAGTAGGTTGTTGAATTTTCTAAATTCATTTATTTTGTAATAGGATAAAGTGGATGTGGTTTTTTGTGAACTTAATGGTTTGGATTAGTAATTTTTTGTTGGCAACAAAATGAGGGGTTTATTTGGTTATTTATGTATGTGATGTTGGGTTTTTGTTTTCAGGGGAGCTCTTGAATTGCAACTTCATTGTCCCCAAAGTATTGATGGAATTGTGGTTGACCCTAAGCTAGATTGGAGCTTTGATGCTCTTTTATCGTAGCTTAATTCATTGGAAATGAAGCTTATTATGTCTACTTCTAGGATCCTAGTGCCATTTACTAGAACAAAAGCTCGGTTAGTGTATGTGTTATTGAATTTGCTGCTAATTGCGGATGTGGTTTTTTGTTTTTTTGACCTTTTAATTTGGGATATTTGTGTAGTTATATCTCTAATGGAAAGATTCAAAAGAAAAGTTCTAGGCCTTTTGTAATGAGTGTTTTAAAGAATGAGACATAAGATATTGAGGGTGAAACTGCAAAGGTTCATGATCAAAATTATATGATAGTTAATCAGTTTGGTTGTGATGAGCTATATCTCACGTATGCAATTGAATGTGCACCTAACACCTTTATATTCTTTCTTCTCGGAATTAACCTTTGCACCTAACGTATTTAATTATTGTTGCATTTGTGTAATCATGGCATAGATATCAATGATATATATATATTTTTTCCCTACAACTGATGATGAAAATTATGAGGATGAGTTTACTCTTGAAGCTCAACCTTACTTGATGGAGGAAGGGGGTTTGGTTGAAGGAGCTTTGTTTGATTTGGCCCTTTAGATTATTGTTATTTTGTTAGTTAACATATGGATATGGCTTTGAGAGGAACGATCATCCTGCTCTTTGTTTTCCAAAATGATGTTGGGCAATCCCTTGGCCTATAAACAGTCAAGTTATCTATTACTTTTGAGCAGTCATATTTTCATTTTGTGTTATTGTCATTCCAATAAGCTTTAAGAGACTTGGTTATAACCAAAGTTTCAAAATGTTGTTTCCGAGTTGCTTTGTTTTGAATCAAACTTAGGTTTAATCCTAGCAATCAGGGTCAACTAATTTTCTTTTAAAAAAAAATTTCTCTATTAAATTCCCTTTGTCAAATACTTTTCTTATTCTTTTATAGGATGCCTCTGTTACTAATATCACTACATGTTGCCTTGGTATTTAAGCTTTGAAGTTCTAGGTAGTTCATGCTTCATTAGAAATAAAAGAATTTTTTGGATCTAGGCAAAACTCAGAGTAAAGAAGCGAAAAGAGCTGCTTTGGAAGCAGAGTGCAAAGCAGCAAGCGATGCTACAGAAAGGGAAGTTACACCCAAGATAAATGAAAGTTTGGAAACTCCGAATGCAAAAGGCAGTGGATCTAAAAATGAAAAATCAAAGCAATCAAAATCTGTGGGTAAGTTTACTATTAAAGCGAGAATTTTTTTTTCTTAATTTAGTATACAATTTGACGATGGCTTTTTTGGTTCTCCCTTCTTAAAGCAATGAAAACTTTCTATACTTAATTCTCTTATATGTAAAGCCTAGCTATTTGAATATTTTCTCATTCAAGTTTGCCATATTTTCTTTGTTAGTGAAGATGGCTCTCCAATTTAGTTTAAGACTTTGGTTGTATCTTATGGTCAACAAGTCAATATGGCAGGTGACATAGTTAAAGTAGCAGAAAGTGCTCTAAAGTTGGAGCAAGACAGATTAAAGAAGTTGAAAGACTTAAAAGAAGGAAACAATGCATTGGGATTGAGTTTAAATAAGGTGCAATGGCCCAGTTCTTTAAAACATTAAATCATTGAAAATCCTTACTTAGGTTATCGAAAAATTAGAGCAAATTTTTTTTCAAAAAATGATTTCTTGTTTGCTTCAAATCATGAATTTAAAATCGAATCATCGTAGAGAACCTAGTTTAAAATTCCAAAGTCATAACACTTAGTAAAGCATAGTTTGAAACCTAACCTAGTTCAAAACCATATTGTTACTAACATTTCCTAAAAAGTTGGCTTTTATAAAAGTCCCTTTTTGATTCTTGAATAGTAGTTAGAAAATTAAAACATGCAGTTCTTAAATGGTTTTAGTGTACCAAAACGTACTTCAAAAGCTTAGTTGTAAAAATAAAGGTTTTAAAAGATAAATGTTGATAGATCATCACATCTACAAGACTTATAATTTAAAGCCTTAAGAGAGAATATTTACAAACCAAAAAGATCATAAGAGAAGTCTCAAATATAACAAAACACATAGAGAGAGAAAAACATAGACATAAAACATTTTAGAGAAACATAAAAGCATTTAATATTTACAAACTTGTGGAATAAACTTGTGACAACCTGGAACTTACCAGGACTTTTAAACCAAGTACTTATAAAAATTAGAGTAAATTAAAAAAAAAAAACATACTTTGAAAACTGTATTTCAAAATATAGTTATCCTGTGAAAACAAAATACCTAGGTTATATCATTTGAGAAAATCTTGTTAGAAACCCTGTTGATTGGCAAAACATTTTACGCAAGGAGAAGAATGAACTCTTCCCTTACAACCTGGTAAATCTCGCCCACCATTTAAAGACCTTTTTCTTGCAATCTTGAAAGTATGATACTTAATGGGAGTATAAAAATCCTGGCAGTGCCAGACTTACAATGTTGTAAAACTTCTAGCAAAATAATGCTTAAATCACTTGTTATACTTGTTGCAGAAATACTGAGCACGTAGCGAATTTGTCCATACCCACCCTCATGAACATCTCCCATCCAGCAAGTTTGACAATCCAAAAGAGATACCTACAACATGAACGTAAGTCGTGAGCTGGAGCTCAACAAGTACAAATGTATTATCTCACAAAAAAGTGCAGTCTACTTAGTGGGTCATGAACACTGAGTATATAGACTCACAAAAATCATTACAAACAGCTCAGATAAAAACTGTTTATTCATGATATCAGTTATAACAATTTAAACAATATATTGAAAACATATCAACATTTATAGCTGTTTAAGTTCACATTTAGAGTCATGGTATATGAATCAATTAAACAAAAATGATGGATTCAATTAACACAGACTCTACAATTGATATGTTCTGTAACTTGTAAACCTAATTCCTGTTTAATCTCAGATATTACAGCGATGAGATATTCATGTATGATTGTCCATCTATTATTCACGGATAAAAAGTATAACAGATATCACAGAACTAACATGTGGGCTATTCACAATTTATCATATAGCAATCAGAATCATGGCATCTAAGCATATAAAATGAAGATATAAATATTAAATGATACAGACTCTATGATTGTAATAATATGAGCTTTGTAAAATTTATTTCCGTGAAAAGCACTTTTCAAAATCGTTTTTGGGTCCCGATGTCAATATAGGGCACATGTAATACATTCCAATTGTCACCCAAACTGTCACGGGGTAACCTCACATAAATGTTGGAGGCGGTAGTCATGTAAGAGAACCTAACGTACTACAAGAATGCCCTCATAGTAATGAGGTTGGTATGACATCATTTAAAATTGTTTCCTTGTAAATCAAAACTTCTCAAAACATGAAAACTCATTTTGTATACATGATAAAGCTGATAAAATGAGTAAACTTGCTGATAAAGTTAATTATGGGGAAGTTTTAAAAATGTATTTCATAAATCTATAAAACTTGTATCCTCATGCTTTTCTCTATATGAAACACAATATATAACACAGATATGTGCACAAGATATTCAATTATATCATTTGATGACCGCATGGCAAGGATAAATATATCACACTGCTGCGCATTATGGTGGGTTATCACACAACAATTTATTCATGTTTATGTGGTTTACATGCTATAGTTTTCTGAGGGTTATGAACAAGCATAGATTCAGCATGTAAATGTTCACATAGACATGTTAAAACTTAGCAATTATACGCACAAAGGCATTTATCACAATATAGATGGAGCTGTGCATAACATAGTAGGTACACTATACTCAATATTTTGAAATCAAGTTTTGTTCCATGTTGTAGATGAGGTTTGTACTTACTTTTTTGCTGTGCTTCCTGATCCAAGTCCTCTTCCTACGGTATGCAACCTAAAACCCATGAGTGTACATTATCACAATCAATCACCGATTCTTAGGAATGACTTCCAAACAATAAGATTAACTACCAAAATGTCGTTATTCTACATACAGATGATCATTTCCTAAATAACTCCATTTTAAAACAATATTGGCTTGTAAAACTTTAAATGCTAAGGTATTATTTTAAAAAAAATCTATTTAATGAAAGCTTGGCTTTAAACTTGAAAACATAAAACAATTTCATTTGGACATTAAAATCATAGTTTCAAATCCAAACCCTTTTTAAACACCAATATATCATTAGGATCTATTTTAATTGGTTTATTTGAAAACCACTTGATTTAGGTCCAAAAATAAGTATGATTCTTTTAACAATTTCTTAAAACACTTAGGGTTCATCCGTAAAAAAATTGGCTTAAAAATCGAAGTTTAGGTTCTAAAACAAAAAACATCTTTTAGTCTAATTCCCTTTGAATTTAGCAGATGGTACTCCAATTTTAGAAATTTCATAACTCCATTAATTTAAAACCTTTTTGGTTGAAACTAATTGGAAAATCTTACTAGAAACATTGCATATTTCGGGTTTGTTCCAAGTCATTTTCCAAACTTAGTAGATCTAACCGATTATCGAATGTCATTTTTTGTAGTTTCTTCGCAATATCTTGAGTTACTGACATCAAAATGATGATTTTTAGTATGCGTTGGAAACCCCAAATGAAATTACACAACTTTTATTTCTAGAAACATTTCACATTTCGAGCTCGTTCCAAGTTATTTTCAAAACTTAGTAAATCCGACCGATTGTCGAATGTTCGCGATATCTTGAGTTATCAATATCAGAATGATTTTTTTTAGTATGTGTTGAAAACCTCAAAGGAAATTACACAACTTCTATTTCTACAAACATTTCACATTTCGGGCTCACTCCAAGTCATTTTCCAAACTTAGTAAATCTGGCCAATTGTCAAATGTCGTTTTCGGTAGTTTTTTCGTGATATCTTGAGTTACTGATATTGGAATGAAATTTTTTAGTATGCGTGAAAACCTCAAAGGAAATTACACAACTTTTATTTATAGAAACATTTCACATTTTGGGCTTGTTCCAAGTCATTTTCATAACTTAATAGATCCAACCAATTGTCGAATGTTGTTTGTGGTAGTTTTTTCGCGATATCTTGAGTTATTGATATCGGAATGAAGTTTTTTAGTATGCATTGGAAACCTCAAATAAATTTCACGACTTCTATTTCTAGAAACATTTCACATTTTGGGCTTGTTCCAAGTCATTTTCCAAATTTAGTAAATCCGATCGATTGTCGAATGTCGTTTTTGGTAGTTTTTTCGTGATATCTTGAGTTACCGATATCTAAATGACATGTTTTAGTATATGTTGAAAACCTCAAAGGATATTGCCAAACTTCTAATTCTAGAAACATTTCACATTTCTGGTTCGTTCCAAATCATTTTCCAAACTTAGAAGATTCGACCAGTTGTCGAATGTCATTTTTGGTAGTTTTTCGTGATATCTTGAGTTACCGATATCGGAATGACATAATTTAGTATGCGTTGGAAATCTTAAAGGAAATTGAAAAACTTCTTTTTCTAGAAACATTTCACATTTCTGGCTCATTCCAAGGCATTTTCTAAAATTAGTAGATCCGATCAATTATTGAATGTCATTTTTGGTAGTTTTTCGTGATATCTTGAGTTACTGATATCAAAATAACATTTTTTAGTATGCGTGAAAACTTCAAAGGAA
>WUAT03259867.1:0-11126 GCA_010015005.3 Ulmus americana | reverse complement strand
AAAAGTTTTCACAAGAGCCATTATCGACAATCACATCACAAACCGAGTTCTTTACTATGCACCTGGTCCTGAAAAATGGAATTTCGCTGAGTTTGGCAAGGCTCAGCTAGTAGTAACCTTTCCAAGACATATAGCAGAGGATCTCCCTCATCCCCATCAAGAACTGTAAGTGACAACCAATCAAAAGCTTCTTCAAATTCTTCTTTGCCTTCATCTTCATCTTCCTGAAGATCTAATAGATGGGCCTGAGGTCTGGTTGGGCATTCATTAGACCTATGCCCCGGTTGATTGCACCTAAAACACTTGCCCACCATAGGTCTAGCATAGGGGTTAGCTGGTTTAGGTGGTAACACCTTGTCATTGCCCTGGTTCACATCAGAAGGTTTCTTTGGAGCAGAGCTGCTTGCTGGATGACTTCTTGATATATTCAAGTCAGTAGTAATTGTTCGCCTATAAGAATTACTTCGAGTGGTGCTCCTTTGAACTTGTTTCTCACCCAAGAAGGCTAAGTTGGCAGCCTCATTCAAACTCCAGATAGAATGTATCTCAAGTTTTTCCTGGATGTCCCCAGTTAAACCCTCAATATAACGAGCGACCTGCTGACTTTCATCCTCAACCAAGCTCGTTCTAGCGCTTAATCTGTAAAATTCTTCAGTGTACTCCTTGATTGAACGAGAACCCTGTTTGCAATTCAAGCACTGCAAATACAAGGTCTAAGAAAAGTTAGATGGCAGGAATCTGTTCAGAAGAAGCTGCTTCATCCTAGGCCACGAATTGATGGGGTCATGTTCTTCAAGGAACCTGTTATGTTGCAGCTATTTCCACCGAGCTTTGGCACCACCCTACAACTTATAAGTGACAACCGAACCTTTTGATGATCATCAACTCCCAGGATTGAGTACCTCTGGGACGCTGTAGATTCTAAGTTGGGTCTTGATGGACTGTGTTCCAAAAGACAGTCTCGTCCTCATCGTAAAATGTAGGGGGAGGGAATGGTGTGTGCGGCGTAGAAGGGCGACCACCATCAGCAAAGCTGGAATTGGAGCCCCTACCTCCAGTAAACCCGCCTTGTGAATTTCATCCGCCATTGGAACCAACTGGAAAACCCCTTCCACCATTTCGTCCTCGAGGAAAGACTCGATTCTGATCCAAATGGGGAGTATGATTCGCAAATGCACCTTGAATATGATTTGCAAACATTTGTCGCATCTCCTTAGTTAGAGATTCGATTTTCTAGTCGAGCTTTCTATCCCAACGCTCTTCCAAAAGATCCATTGCAACCCACACACTGTTGGGCTCTGGATTACTGTCGCTGGAATGATTGGAGGTCCCACTATCATCTGCCATAGCCGAATCAGGAAAAAACCTATTAGCTGATTCAAGTTTTTCAGGGACAGATGAAGTTGATGAAAGCCTCCATGACTCTTGAATAAATGACTGCGTCGTTTAGACCAGTCTTGGAGGCCTTCATCAGAATAAATCTATCAAATGAAGTGATCAAATGGATATCTTTGAAGGAGTATATGAACTACTGGGTTTTTGTTTGGTAATGAAGAAAGATTCTAGTACGTGATTGCTTTAATGTTATCCATAAATGGAGGTACTTTGAATTAATGCAATTTTTTCTCAATATCTTACTTGCGTCATCTATCACCTGGGGATTGGAAATTCATATTAAAAGTAACTAATTAAATAAACAAGTACGTAACAGAGTTTTGAGTCTCTACTCTCTATTATTATATTAGGGTTAATTTGTCATTGTAGAATCAATTGATGACTTGTCTCCATTTGAGAAACAGCTAGGAAAGTAAGATCAATAGTTTATGGTTTTAGGTTTCATGGCAAGCGTCGGCGTGGCATGATATGACATAATATACTTTGATTATAGTTAATTAATATATATAGTTATGATTGCAATTATGTACTAAGCTAATTATACTAGTTTTGTAGTTTGTACTAAACCCGGAAATTAGATCGATAATGTATGGTTCAGGGTGCACTAAACATCTTAATAATTATCCTAGCACTTCAATAGTGC
The DNA here is from genome assembly GCA_010015005.3 of Ulmus americana. NCBI lineage: Eukaryota > Viridiplantae > Streptophyta > Magnoliopsida > Rosales > Ulmaceae > Ulmus > Ulmus americana. Next base: position 9,088 of record WUAT03259867.1, on the reverse strand, counting down.
TATTTTAGAGTAATTTTCAACAAGTCACTTCTATAGTACTGTTTTGGGGTAATTTTCAACAAGTCACGTGGCAAATATCAGACAGTTAATTAAAGATTAAATGCTTTGAATTAAATGATGGAATTTTGTGAAATATTCATATGACGACTTGGATCAGAAGAGGCACACGAGAGTAATGAATCAGAAGGAGTCTTCCGAGGCATGAGGTTGCTCCAAATCAGGGGAAAGCTAGCCTTCTGATGTAGTCCGAGGAACAAAGTCAGAGGTTGGCTTTCCTAGGGTGATTCTATGGTCCGAGTTAGAGGATTCAAAGGCAGTTATTCCAAGATGCTGATGTGGAAATTATAACAGTTATTTGTTAGTCATTCGAACACTTGTATCCACATTCTAGTAAGAGAAACTCTCATATTCTCTCACTAGAAACTCTCTTTTGAATCAATTTCCAAGGCAATAAAACAATTCTTTTGGAGATTTATGTTTGTTAATTTTTAATTAGAAAACATTGGTACCATCTGTGGCAATCGATTCAAAAAGATTCATAATGATTATCTCGAAATCTTTTTTTAAAGTTTCGATCTTTCTTCATTGTTAAAATGTTGTTTTTGTGAAGATTTTTTTTGACAAATTTCGTCTTTTTTTTTTTTGAAGAAGAAGAATTATCATCATTTAGATTAGATTTCATTTTGAAATCTTTTGTTTGATTCTTCTCTAACCAATTCTCTATTTTTTCTCTTCTGTGAGGAAATTTTTTGACACAATGGCAAAGAAGAAGAATTCTCATGTTTTAGGCTCTATGAACCGTGATGGTGAGTGCGGTGTGAATCAGGCATGAAATACTAATGTCATGGCCAAGATGATGGAGATGCTGAAGAGATATGAGGGAAGCGATCGAAGCTGATAATTCAATCGCGATCCAGGCTGAGAATCGTGAGCTGAGGAACCACGTTGAGAATCCGGAGAAGAATGCTAGGAACACGAATGAAGGAGGTATGGAAATAAGCATGAAGGATGATGGCATAATCAATGAAGACAATTTCTTAGAGTCAGAAAGTTCTGAGAAGAAAAGCCATTAAAAGTGTTTTCTTGATGAAAAAATGGAGAAAATTGACGATGAAGGAGGAGATGATTGCCAAGGTAGCAAAGAGGCTCAGGGGTATGAGGAATTAGACTCCATTTGATCTTACCGACATGGCCATCAAAGGGATGTCAAAATCACTTCTCTTTTTTTTTTGAGTGGATTGAAGAAGAACTCGAACCAAAAGACTTCACACCACCAACGTTCGACAAATTCTGTGGGAGAATATATCCAATATCTCATATGATGTATTTGCGACAGAAAATCTCACTAGAAACTTCATACCAGGCGTTGATGTGCAAACTCTTCGTCACAACCCTGGTCAGAAATGTCCTGGCCTAGTTCATCCAACTCCCAGCCGGGTCAATTGATAGTTTTGAAGATCTTGGAAGGAAATTCGTGGAGCAGTACTACGGAAACAGGCCTCAAGAAGTGACAATTCGAGATCTCCAGCTAGAGCAAAGGTATGATGAGTCTCTGAGTCAGTATCTTCAGAGGTTCTTGGACAAGATGAATCAGATCCACAATCTGGATTTACACTTGGCAGCAAATTTCTTTGTTAGGGGATTAATTAGTGGGTCCTACATGCATGAAAATTTCTTAAAAGTTCCACCATATGTTATGTCGACATCAAGATTCAATCAAAGGAATTCATCAGGGTGATTAAGAATTGCCAGAGAATGGCCCAAGCTGCTGTGGTTGTTGTATCCAAGGTAACCACAAGAAAAGATAATAATTAGAGATTCTTACCGAAGAAGAGTCACCAGGATGATAGATGTTCGAAACAAGATGAAAAGAAGGGTCCAAGAATGGCTGAGGTGGGAGACAAGAAGAAGAGATATTCGAGAGCCAAGGAAGAGGCTGAGAAGAAGCTAAGATTGGTAGATGACAAGATTGTTTTTGAGTTCAATGTCCCATAAGAGGAAATTTTAGGAAGAATTAAAGATCAGGACCTTCTCAGAGTCCCATTTCCATTGAAAATTGCTGAGCACCTGAGCAAAAAGAACTACTACTGTACATATCACAAGGACCACGACCATACTACTGCGAGATGCAAGTTCCTCTATGAGCAGTTGAGGACTTTGATGAAGAAGGGGAAGCTACTTGAATATTTGAAGAAGAAAGTGTAGCCAGAGCTAGACACTTTCCCCTAGGATCCGAGGTACAAAATGGGCTAAAATCATGGAGGAGGATCTGAAGCAGAACCAACAAGTCTAGAGAAGAAATAGAGTTTCTGAGAATTGTTTCGTATGTTAGGTAGGATAAACCAGAGGAGGGTCACGAACAATACATGAAGTTTGGGGACCGTGCTGAAGAGAGGAACCTGAGGATCAGAGCCTTAGGATTCCAAATTAACAATATTTCAGAAGGACCCTCAGAGGCAGTCTACAGAGTGTCGATCATGTTTTCAGAGAGGGTATTCGAGACTATAACGGTCCCACAAGCAGACCCATTGGTAATTAAGTTGAAGATTGCCAACGCAATAGTGCTAAGAGTTCTGGTAGATGGAGGCAACAACTTTGATATAATCTTTTGGGAAGCTTTTCGAAGGATGGGTATAGATGAAGATCTGATCCAGCCAACCCAACGAATTTTCCTCACTTTCAACAACTCCAAGGTAAAATCTGTAGGTACCATAACCCTTTTTGTTTATGCAACAAATAGGGTAGTAATGGTCACATTTATGGTTGTCAATAATTTATCTCCAATGAACGTGATTATGGGGATGCAATGGATTCATGTTTTGGGAGGAGTAGTATCAACTCTGCACCAGGTAATGCGCTTCCAATCACCAAATGGACTCTATACCATTGAAATCAAGGGAGATCAAACCCAGTCAAGAAGGTGTTATAGTGTCATCCTTGGAGAAGGCATCCAGAGAATGTCGGAAGCACAAGTCCAGAGGTTCAATAGAGTCAAAGGAAAAGCCAAAGAAGAAGAAAAATAGCAATCAAAGGACCACCTGCCATCCTACCTGAAAAGAGTGGAAGAGGAAACAAATGAACCTGAGGCTATAATTGAAGATTTCTAGGAGGTGATTCTAGATGAAGCAGAACCTGAAAAGAAAGTGCTAGTAGGGGTCCTATTATCAAAAAAAGAGAGAAAAAAAAAGGTGATTGAAATGTTGAAGAGGAACATAGACGTGTTCACATGGTCTCACAAAGACACGCCCGAAGTAGACTCGTTTGAAGCATAGCACAGCTTGAATATAGATCCTAATCTCCTATTGGTCAATCAGAATTAGAGAAGATTCTCTCCAGAGAGGAATTAGATTATCAACGAAGAGTAGACATATTGCTAGAAGTTGGAGCCATAGAACCATGCCACTACCCGCAATGGATCTCTAATGTAGTGGTGGTGAAAAAGAAGAGCGGAAAATGGAGGGTCAGCATCAACTTTACCGACCTAAAATAAAGCTTGCTCGAAGGATAGCTATCCACTTCCAAAAATTGATCAGCCGATTGATGTAATAACATGATTTGAGAGGATGAGTTTCTTGACACATACTCTGGCTATAATCAAATTCGAATGAATGAGTCAGACATGATCCATACTGCTTTCATCACTGAGAGTGGATTATTTTGCTATATGGCCATGCCTTTCTGTCTGAAGAACACTAGGGTGACTTATCAGAGGCTGATTAACAAGATGTTTCAGAAGTTGCTCGAAAAAATGGTGGAGGCTTTTATTGATAACATGGTCATTAAGAGCAAGGAAGCCTCAAATCATGTCAAAGATTCAGAAAAAGTGTTTAGAGTCTTTCGACAATATAACATGAAGCTTAACCCTCAGAAATGTGCCTTTGGAGTCTCATTGGGGAAATTCTTGGGGCATATCGTCACCCTTTAAGGAATGGAAGCGAGCCCAACTAAGCTTAGAACTTTTTTTTAAGATTCAGGAGCCTCAAATAGTATGCAACATTCAGAGTTTGACAGGGAAGATTGCTGTACTAAGTAGATTTGTTTCTAAAATGTCTGACAAGTGTAAACCTTTCTTTAACAACATTAGACAGTCAAATTCGCTTATTTGGGGTAAAGAACAAAGCAAGGCTCGAAATCAAGGAATATATGAGTACAATTCCAACCTCTGCATCCCCAGCAGAAGGAGAACAGTTGTATATGTACTTGGAAAATTTCAGAAGTGGCGGTAAGTGTTGTGCTAGTCAGACAAGAAAACAAAAAATAGTAGCCAATATACTACACAAGAAAGATGTTGCTTGATACCGAAATAAGATATAGCATAATCGAGAAGATGGTATTAGCCTTGGTGATGGAAAAGAAAAAGCTAAGGCACTACTTCGAATCTCAAACAATTGTGGTGGTGACAAACTATCCAATAAGGAAAGTACTCTCTAAAACGGACCTCTCTGGCATACTGACTAAATGGGCGATCGAGCTTGGGGTCTATGATATCATATACAAGCCAAAGACATCAAGAAAAGGTCAGGCAGTAGTAGATTTCTTGGTGGAGATCCAATCCTTCGAGTTATTGGAGAAGGAGTAGCTGAAATTTCTGGAGGAGACAATTCAATGGACCTTACACACTGATGAAGCCTCTAATAAGAATGGAATAGGTGTGAGAATAATCGTGGAGTCATCCTCGACAGTAGTAATTATAGAAGGGATAAGGCTGAAGAAACAGATCTCCAACAATGAGGCAAAATATGAAGCTCTACTGTACGGGCTGGAGCTAGCAAAGAAGTTTGGGGTCCAATTTATGAGGGTCTTCATAGATTCTGAGTTAGTCTCCAGTCATCTGAATGGAAGATTTAAAGCCAAAAACCCTCGGATACAGAAGTACTTTCACAAGGTCACGAAGCTAATGAAGAAATTTGTGAATGTAGAATTATGGGCAATCAAAAGAGAGCTAAACATGCAAGCTGATGATTTACCAAAAAGAGCGTCCTTCGGGGAGTTTACAAAAAGGAATAAAATGACAATTTCAGAAGTCCCAGCTACAATTTAATCCGATTCAAAAGCAAAAGTTCAGGAGGTGTATATGATTCAGGAAAAGATTCAGAGCTGGGTAAATCCCATCATTGAGTTCTTCAAAAGCGAGAAGCGGCCAGAAGAATCATCAAAAGTAAGGAATCTAAGGTTAAAAGTGGCATGTTATACCTTAGCTAAAGGAAAAGTCTTCAGAAGATCGCTAGATGGACCATTGTAAAGATGCGTCAGAGAATAGGATCAAAACTTTGTTCTGCAACAAATAAATTCAAGGGCGTGTGGGAACCATATAGGAGGAAGAAGCTTGGCTCATAAAGCTATGATTGCTGGATATTTCTGGCCATATATGATGAAGGATGCAAAAGAGTTTGCTCGAAAATGAGAAAAATTTCAAAAGCATGCCAATACAATCCATCAGCCATTTGCACTACTCAATTTTGTTGTTAGCCCCTGGCCGTCTGCAAGATAGGGGTTGGACTTGATTGGCACAATCCATTAGCCGTCTGAACTGCTCAATTCTATTGTCAGCCTCTGGCCATTTGCAAGATGGGGGTTGGACATGATTGGGAAACTACCACTTGCCAAAGGAGGAAAATGTTTCGTCCTTCTAACAACTTACTAGTTCACGAACTAGGTAGAGGCAGAAGTATTCAAGGATGTGACTGCCAATGATGTGATTAAATTCATTTGAAAGCATATTTTCTATAGGTTTGGAATTCCCAAAGCTCGTACAATGGACAATGACACCCAGTTCAATAATCCGAAGGTGGAAGAATTTTGTGAAGGATATAGGGTCAGGTTGAACTTCTCCATAGTCTATTATCCACAAGCAAATATGGTATGGCAGAGGCAACCAATAAAGTAGTTGTCAATAATCTTAAAAAGAACCTAGATGATAAGAAGGGGGACTAGCTAGAAGAGATGCTGAAGGATCTATGGGCACAAAGAACAACTCGAAAAGAGGCAAATGGGAGAATCTCCTTTATCTTGAGTCTACAGAACAGAAGTAGTGATTCCAATAGAGGCTGGTCTCTCGACTCTATCAACCTTAATAGCTAAGAACGTTGAGGAAAATCAGTGGCAATTGGCTAGAAATGTTGACCTGCTAGAGGAAGTAAGGGAGTGCGCGCAGATAAGAAGGATATCATATCAACATAAATCCAGGTCTTATTACCACAAAAGGGCCAATATCTGAAGGATTGTAGAAGGAGAATGGGTTCTCTGAAGGATTCCATAGGCTCAATAAAAAGGGAAATTTTCAAAGTAGTGGATAGGACCATTTGAGATCAAAGAAGTTATTGGAAAAGGAACATACATGCTGAAGAATGTGCAGAATCAAAAGGAGGTGCTTTAGACATGGAATGCTCAGATGTTGAAGAAGTACTACCATTGAAGGATTTCAAAAGAAATTGTAATCAGGGAATGTTGCACTCTTTTTGCCTACCTTGGTTTTGTCCCACAGGGTTTTGCAAGGAGGTTTTTAACGAGGCAACACAAAAGTTCTCAACCTTTGTAAGTCGCTTAGATTCAACACAAATCCTTTCGAGAGGCTAGCTTTCTGTAACCCTTGGACTGGATAGCAATGATATTATCAACCCAAGGAGCCACTTATCGCTACCCATGGGTCTGACCGTTCAAATTCACCTTAAGGAGCCACTTATTTTCACCCTTAAACCTGAATTTGAATGTTAAAATATGGTTCTGACTTGCTACCAGAACTCATGAAATGTTGAATTCATCCAAGGAGCTATTTGCCACCACCCTTGGCTCGGAATATGAAGAAGGATCCTGATTTGCTATTAGACCATACTAAGTACCGAATTACCCAAGGAGTCACCCATTGCCACCCTTGGGTATGAATTCAGAGAGGAAAAACCTTGGATTGGCCATTTAGGGGCATCCATATACATTCAAAACTTCATACGTTCATTCACATGTCTATATACATATATTAAGTAGAGTTGTCATTCATACATACCATTCATGCATACATAAAATTTTGAAAACTTCCTCAAGTGCTACTGACAAGAAAGACATTTAGAAAGCTCCAAAAATTGATCAGTCTCTGAATCACAAGCATATTAAAAGCTAATCCTGAGAAGGAAAGAAATAGTTCCAAGTATCTCTGAACTCCTAATATTCTATTACTAATTTTTAAACTCTTTTATACTCTATTATTGATTTTTAATCACTAATAGGAAAAAAAACAAAAAAAAACAAAAAAAGTGATAAAGGGAGTAATACCCTCTGAATTTACTTCTGAATTTTCTTTTGAATTTGCTTATTTGCTTACAGAATAAAAACAAATTAATAACCAGTTTCGATTAACAATTTTCATAAATTACAAAATTAGTTATGGAGAATTCTTGTATTACTGAAGGAAAATTTCTATATATGAAAAGACCCAGAAATCAGTCAAAATCATAACGGAGTTGCCTCATATCAGCTTAACTAGAACTTCCCTCCTTAGAGTGAGAAAAAATTGGGAAAGTATTGGTGCAAGGATGAATCCCACCTTTTTGATAAAACTGATTCTGCCATGAAAAAGGATGGCTATGGGGGCCAAGTTTTACAAACCTCATCCTCCTCATATTCGTTTTATTTGAATTGCCTCTGAGGCCCTAAGAATCACGATGGCCAAGGTTGCCAGTATGCCTTGCTTCTTTCCCGATTTCAAGTAAGTACTTAGTAATCCTCTAAGACTCGTTCAATTTTTCACTAATAATATTCTCATAGGCATCACTGTAAAGCCGAGGCAAATCCATCCAAGGAATGAGTCTGACCGGAGGATATTTTAATCTAACGTCACTAGGAAACTTAGGTCTTTCAAAGATAAGCTCTGAAATTGGATCAAATTGTCCTGATTTTATTACATCGAGTTTTATTTACAATTAAGAAATACAAAATATCCAAAATTTGAAAACAAAATGCAAACTTTGACAAGAAAAATCTAGTTCAGTTTATCTAAATTCCCAGGAGGATTAATGCCAGAAGCAAGACCTTGGATATCATTAAAGAAAACTAGTCAACCTCCACCAGAAGCTAGAATTTTAGCTGAGGATGGATCAGTTGAATCAGCCCGAGAGCATGATGCAATAGCCATTCCAGGAGCAGCCTCTAATTATGATCCTTGTGGAGTTGAAATTTTCTAAAAAAGAAAAAGTTGTAGAAGAAGATTTAGTTACAAAATTTACCATTTGATAAATAATTCATTAAGAACAAAATGGAACTAACCTTCTGAGCCTTAGGAATTTTAGCCTTAGACTGAGGATCCTTCCACTCAATCTCATCCCCAAGGAAATCTATGACCAAATTATGCTTCCTCATGTTATAGGTATGGTCATAGATTCCATTATCAACCCCAGCCGCCTCATTACACTCAAATAAGCCGCTAGGGAACTCCCTTTCATAAGGGTCTTTGGCCTTGTCCTCCCAACCAAAAGTATTGTACTTGGCATAGTTTACATGAACTAAAATCTCATAATGGCAATGAGATTGCCCCATAAGTCTATCCATTTCAGCTTCTACAAGCTTGTCATGAGCCTTAGCATCAAACTCAAGTTGGCGGATCTTATCTGAAGCTCATCTTTCTTCTTCAAAGCCAAGTCCAAACTCTGAAACACAAACACATATATATAACTATTAAAAATTGAAAGAAAAAAAAAGTAATAAGATTAAGAAACCAAAAAATAAATCTAATTCTACCTTGCTTGTTTGATCTAATTTGTCCTGAAGCTCTTTCTTCTCCGTAGAGAGTGAATCCTTCTCACTCTGAAGCTGCTTATTTCCCCCCACCATCAGCCTTGAGTTTATTGATCTCTACTTGAGCCATGACCAATTCTTTCTTCCTCTGAGCCTCAGAATTTTCTCGTTCGGCTAAGGCTCTAGTAGCTACACCCTTTGCATTCAGAGGACTTTCTTTGTGAAACCCCGAACAAGTATCTCCCTAATGAACCATGATTATACTAATTTCATGGTATTACTATGTGTAATGTGATAACAGTTTGTAAAGAAATTAAATTCATTTCCAGGTTGTTCAAGTAACGAATTTAAATGCAAGTAAAAC
>WUAT03259756.1:0-11126 GCA_010015005.3 Ulmus americana | reverse complement strand
AAATACAAAAAAAAAGGACTACAAGCCCAATGGGCCGAGGATGTAAAAATGGGCTTTAAGCCCATTTATTTTGTTTGAATGAAGCCCAGATAGTATTTTTTTTTAAATAAAAATAAATTATTAATTAAAAAAAAGAAAAAAAATGAAAGACATTTCAAAAGCTGTTGGATTCCATTCTCTGGCATGCTTGGTCAAGGAAATGATGAGTTTTAGGTGTAATGATAATGTTGGGATGATTTTATCTATCATAAATAGCAAATCTCCTTCATTAATGAAAAGGGTTAGTTTCATCATTTAGGCTATAAACAAACTTACACCGCTGACCTCTGATGTGCTAGAGCAAAAGATTATAACACAAGCAAGGAGGAAAGCTTGAGGATAGGTAAAAGAAGGTAGCATCAGCAAGGCAGAAGAAGGTAACAATAACATTAGTAAGTGGCACAACCAGTGAAGGAGTTTGTCAACGATTGGTAAGCCGAAAATAACTCCATTCCTTTTCTTTAGATTAGTTTTGTTAGGCAGATAGTATAAGTAGTTATGAATGCAAAATTTAGAACTGATTTAGAGAGATATGTTACAGAGAGGTTAGAGAGAGAAAGTTAAAGAACGTAAATGGAAAATTTTGTTTTAACCATACCCATTGTCAAAGTTATATATCGTTGAGATCGGATCAACGAGCCGGAGCTTATGGTAGTGTTGGAAGAAGAATGGTGGCAGCGATGGTGAATTGGAGGTGGCACAGCCACCATGCACGGCTGAAACGTGTATGAGCTCGCGGGTGATGGCTGTTTTACAGGTTGGGTAACGTGGTGGAAGGCTTCTCGGCTAAAGGAGGTGACCCAAGGTGGTTGGTCGGCGGAGCAGGGCAGCGCGAGCTACTTTTGGCCGGAAGGAAAACCAGCTGCTCGAGCTGGTTCTCGCGCGGATTGTTGCGCAATCTGCTGGGCAGTTGGAGCGAGCTAGGCGGTTCAACCGAGGATGACCGAGACGACGTTCGGTAAGGCGCAACTCTAGGCAGGCGTGAGGTGACAGTGAATGGTCGGCGAGGTTGGCTGGTTCCGAATACGTGAAGATAGAAAGAAGAAGAGAAGAATGACGATGGTGTTAGCTTTTGATAAATAGATATATATACTATTAACATAAAAAGCTTTATAGCTTTTGAAAATATATATATATAGTGCTGTAACGTTTTTTTGAAGAAAAATAATAATATGTTATATATATGTATATTTTTAAGAGAAAAAATTTAAAAGAAAATTTATTTTAAAAAGAAAATAAAATTGAGTTTTAACCCATTAATTCATTTTAGAATAAATAAATAAATAATAAGTATATTTATAAATTAAGATGGAAATTAGTTTATGAGATTCTGAAAAGAAAAATTTAAGTTGTAAAAATAATAGTAATTGTTAACCACTAAATTGAAAAGTAAAATCAGTTGGTAAATTGGGAAATTTTATTTATCATTATTTTATATTTATAAATTGGTAAAATTATTATTTACTAATTATAAACAATTAATTGTGAATTTTAGCAATATTATTATTTCAAGGAAATTATTGTGTCACGTGATATAAAAGTAAATTAGTAACTCGTTTCTAAATGAAACAAATTTATGAAAATATCCATCATACATCTCAGCCTCTCTTCCTCAGTTCTGATCATAGCAGGACACAATCAAGATAACTGTTCGAATTTATTCACAGTCTCAATCACGGTCATGCTTCCCTGTTTGAGATTTAGGAACTCGTCCTGTTAAGCTCTCAGAATTGTAGGGTTATAATACATTTGATTAAATTCCCTGACGAAATCAGCCCATGTCATTGCTTCAACATTTCTGGTCAGTTTGACGGTTGCCCACCAATGGCGAGCATCCTTTTTCAGCATAAAGGATGCGCATGCAACTCGCGCCTGATCATTGAGTTGCATAAAATTCAGTATCGTCTCCATGGAACTGATCCACTCTTCTGCCTCTAAAGGATATGTGGATCCAGTAAATTTTGCAGGCTTCATCTTGCCGAACCTCGCATAAAGTGGCTCTCGTTGTATCCCAGGTATAACTGATGGTTGGTTTTCATTACGCTCCTGGCGATTAACCCTGACACTCTCAGAATGTGTCTGACTATCAAAAGTTTCGATGTCGAAGGGATTACCCTCATTTCTCCCGTTTCCTTCTCCACCCTGCTGCTGTAATTGCTGCCTAAGGTTTTGAATTTCGTTCATTTGTTCCTCGATTCTTGCATCCTATTCTACCATCCTTCTTTGCATGGTTGCTAACTCATCTGCCACCAGGTTTTGCTTGTTAGGCCCTGGATTTCTAGGTTCATTTTGTCGCGAATTGCTTGCCATTCTGAATTAAGAATAAACAATACTCCATTTAGCCCATTCTTACAAATTATTGCTGTTACAAATTCACGCATATATATACATACCATAACATCACATACATTAACTTAATGCTCGAAAAACTCGTAAAACACGTAATTTGCATATTTTATTTATAACTTCATTTACATACATACATATCAAGAATTCTCGCCTAAGGAGATTCTTGCCAAAAATGACCACAACATCGTATGTACATCAAAAATAAAATACTACGTGTGGTTCATTACACTACTCTAACAAAAAGAGTCCCCATCTAAAGGAGTCTCTACTCCCTAATCGTTGCCCGATCCTCAGGAGTAAGAGGTGGAGCTTATGACGTAGATGCTCCATCACCCATCGAGCGTCCTCTAGGCACCACAGCTGTCCTAATAATGTGCAGATGTGTACTAATAACAATCAGTCATGTGCCTCTGGGAATCGGCGGCTCTGGCTCACACTTAGGAACCTGCTCAACCTCAGCCTCGGCATGATCCCCGTTGTCCATGGGATTCTCACTCGGATCCTCCTCCTTAGGGTCTTCCTCCTTGGGATCGACCTCGAGATGCATAACCGGAATAGGGGGAGCTGGTGGCACTCCGAACTCTCCTTGAAGTTCGCTAGTAAAACACGACCATGATGTAGTGCGAGAATCTACACCTAAGTCACGCCACCATAAAGACGCCAATCTGCCAAGCTGGATAGTCGCAAAAGAAACCCAGTACTACCTAGGAGTATGGGTAGTCTCTAAGATACGTTCCATCTGGGTGATCCATGCCTCCAGACCAATAGGATTGTAATATCCATCATAAACATCACCTCATGCCCGCCTAAAGAGCACTAACCACTGTGTGGAGGTCCTAACGTCCTCCCGTGTTCATTGTACATCCACATGAACATCCCTCACTGGGGAATCCGCAGAAATAGGCTCATGTCCCTAATTATCTCCTTGTTCTGCCATAATATCATGTCATACAAAATTACATTTAACTCACTGAACATATAAACAGGACATAAACTTACTTGGATGGTACTGCAGCTGACGAGGATAGATGGGAAGTAGGACTTGGAACTCGTTCTGATACCAACTGTGACGACCCGACCTTAATAGGCCCTCAAGATCATTACATCTTATTAAACCTTGATTTAAACATTTCGTAAAAATTCAGAATAAATTTTTTTTTTAAATTCCTTTATTGAATTCGATACGTATAATATAAAAACAAATAATTTAAAACTCAATTTGAATACACATAAATAAAACATTTGATTTTGTTTTAGAAATACCTTCGTAGTTTTTTGAAAAACTATGGTTATAATTTAAAAACCCTACCTTTAAATACTTTTCACATGACCATAAACCAACATCGTTACATTTTACAAAAACTTCCAATCTAAGCCTGTAACTTTCGGAGTTTTAAAACTTAAACCAATAGGCTTCATAAATAGGATTTTAGAAAATCCCTAACCTACATAAAAACTGCGGAAACATAAACTTATAATAATACTCTGCAGATGTACTTATATATACAAGACAGCTTCTCAAAATAATTTAAACATAGAGTTTAAAAACTAAACTGCAGAAAACATATCTTACACTTTACACATTTTCCATGTCCACCCCCATCCTTCCCTGTCAACTCAAGCCCGTCCATAAAATCAACGTTGCAGGGGTTTCTTACCTGCATGGTCTACAACACAAACTATGTGAGCTATAAAGCCCAGTAAGTACAACACATTAATCTCACAAAACAGTTTACATGAATGCAGGAAAATACAGATTTCCACATAAATCATGCAATGCAATGACATGCTGAAAGACTTATTTTTCTTGCTTTCAAAACTTTTCATTTGAAAGCTTGTTCAACAAAAGCTTCAAATTCATTTTGTGGGCCCTGTGTCTAATACCCTTAGTGGGCTCGTGAGGAGACAGATGGGCGCAACCCACACTGTACATCCACACGTTTCAAAACATTTTATACATTAAATCTCAATATAATCGGGATCCTCTCTTGGAGAGGGCGGGTTTGACACATAAAAACTAAAACATTTCCTTTCAAAACCTCTTTCATTTGGTAAACATTTTCTTCCGAGCTTAAATAAAACAAAGCTCCATTTCGTGTTTGCAAAAATCTTTAAAATTAAAGATTTAACTTTCATGCAAACAATATGCATTTGAATAATGCAATGCATCTAAAAACATCAAAACATGCCTTTAATGTGAACATGATAACATTCACTACATAACATCAATTAGACATTTAAAGCGGATATAAATACAGGCACTTCATCATCATATAGCATTTAATCACTGGTGTCTCCTAGATGAGACGCATATTAATAAATAACATATAAGTATTGTAGTCTCTCAAATGATACGCATACCACATATAACAGATAAACACTGGTGTCTCTCAAATGAGACGCATGTTATCAAATAACAATTATTTCACTAGTGTCTCTCAGATGAAACGCATGCTAATATTTCAAAACATTTTAACGTTTGTGTTGTAGGTGATGTTGTACTTACTGCTTTGCTCGCTATCCCCAATCGTCAAGATTGCGGAAAAATTTTCTGTCATGTACAAAATATTCGTACATTAGAATATTTCGTTGCATTTTCTAATATTTCGTTAATTTCGATTAAACGTAAATTAAAAATCCATAATCATTAATTTAATTGTAATTAAATTAGCGATTCCTAAATTTATTGGGAATTTCAAATTTTTCTCGTAATACTCCGAACGCGATAATTCGAACTAAATCCCTATAATTCGTCTAGTCTTAAAATATCGGATTTTTCCTAAATTTCTTACGGATTAAATTGTCAAATTTCTAAAATTCTAATCCCACATACTAATTTCCTATTTTCCTATTTTTCCTTTCTTTTTTTTTTTTTCCTTTTCTTTCTTTTCTTTTCTTTCTTTTCTTTCTTCCTTCCTCTTTTTTACGTTTCCAGCAAACACTTATATATATATATATATACATTGAAACGTACAGACATCAAAACCGGAAAAAAATCAAACTGGTTGCCCTCTAATGAACCACCTCCTTCAACATCGATTTTCTTCACCATCTCTACACCATTTGGCCCGATAATCGGCTTAGGATAATTATCTACACTCCGGCTAACTATCGGACTAACTACCTTGCCAGTTGCCGCCATGAGTTGGTGGCTAGCCGCCTCTAAAGGTAGTCAAATGATCACAAACAACATATGTGGTTTTACACTACCACTTTACTATTCTGGCCACCAAACTTAAATCCGAGACTACCTTTAGTCTCTTCTCTTCGTTCCGAACTCATTGGTATATATTACCAACCCCGAAACTTGCCGAAACAAAAATTACCATTTTACCCTCTCTCTCTCTCTAACTCATGCAATCTCTAAATCCAAGCTCAAAATCAACATTTTAACTAGCTAGGTATGGATTAGACTTACCAAGGAACGTCGCTGCACGCTTGAATCGCGAGAAAAATTAGAGTTCCAAGCATTTTTTTTCCTTCTCCTCCTCGGTTTGCCCTTCCTTGGTTTCCTCTCTGTTTGTACTAAGAAACCCTCTAATTTTGCTCAAGTTTTCCCTCTCTTGATTCCTCTATATTAAGCCAATACTAAGCTTATTAAATTACCAATATAGGACCCTAAGTTTAAGAGAAAAATCGGGTCTTGAGGGTGCAAGTGTAAGTCGGTGAAACTCTCTAAAATTCCCACATCCATACCATTTTTTTTTTCTGTTTCTGCCACGATCCGATCGATCGATTGACCTTTTATTTCACAAAAATCCAAATCAGTTAACCTTCCTCATCGTGCAACTAAAGTTGCATTTAATGCAACATTTTTCTCAATTTTATCTACTTCCATTTGTAATTATCACTTTTCTTTATATATATATATATATAATTAAAACATTTAAAAATCTTTAAACCTTTTTTTGTTCAAAACTTTAATATTAATATTAATATTAATAACATTAATATTATTTTCTTCTTTTCAACTCCATCTTCAAAATATATATATATATATTTATTTTTATTTTTTCATTTCTAAAATCAATTTAAAACTTTAAATTAGTTTTAAATTTATTATAATAATAATAATATCATTATTATTATTTTCATTATCCTTAACCTAAATTCCGAAATTCCAAAACATTAATTCATTAACGTACATTATCGTATTATTATTGCCAAGAATTTTATTCGGCAATAATTACGGAATTTCGAACCACATTAACTTACATACACATAATATGCACACTTAAACTTTTTCAATTACGATAGTTTCCCAAGCATACATTTACTTTAATTACTGTTAATTAATTTACAATTAATTACAGTAATTAGGCAATTAAGAAATTCTAATTTTTTCGGGGTTTACAGCCTGCTTGCAACTCGCATACACACACTCTTAGTCGAGCTAGCCTGGATCGTATCGTCGCGACATGAGTTTGTGTTTTCTGGCTCTTTTGGGCACCAAATTTCAACACGGATGACGACACCATCATCGTGTCATTTGCAAATTACTTCGAGAGGTATCGCACCTCAATTTTCACTAAGTCTAGAAAGGTAAACTGAGATTCACTTTAATCCGGCGTGAGGACAAATGTCAGTGTTCAACCAGACGCCGTCACAGTCAAAACTTCGGAATACTAAACTGGCAAGCAAAACTGTCAGCTCAGCCTGAGTATGATCTATGTGTTAATTATTCTGAAATGACTTGGATGCTATGTAGCCATGATAAAATCCCCATAACAATACCTTCATAGTTCTACTCTACACAATAGTTAGGGAGATACATTTAGTAAAATTTTAAAATCAAAAGAATTTACATGATATATTATTCTAAACAAAAAAAAAACAAAAAATTATACAAAAATCTTAAGCCGTACACTATTTAAATACCACAATACCACTATTTTCTTTTTTATACTACTATTTTCTTTTCTCATGCTAATTCATGAGTGGTCAAAAAGAAGGCCCAAATTGAAGCCCAAAAGACCAAATCCGTACAATTAGCAACGACGTGAATACGGAGGGCGGGTATATTGATCGACAATTGGAGAAGAAAGTGGGACCAGTCACGTGATTGGCTAGTCTTTATGTTCGAAAACTGAAGACACAAGAATATCATCATCACTATTTTCCTCACCATATAATTCCAATCCATATTTTCTTTTATACAATTTATTAAAATTAAATAAATAAATATCCTTTTTGTTTGGTAAAGCTCAAACTGAGATTCAGTGAAGCACAGTAGCTTTCCTTTTTTTTCCCATTTGAATGACTGAACACTGCCAATTTGTCTTTAAAGTGGCCCTTCTTGATTAAAGATCACTTATGTTTGTCTCTACTAATTTTAAGCAAAATATCTACAACTTGTCAAACCGATATGTAATATCAAACCTAATCAAATGGCATCTAATAAGAATCTCTAATTAGTGGAGAAGATATATATATATATATATATATATATAAAAGGATCATGTGAAGTTGATTTTGATGAGACCAGTCTTCTTTCTTCTTCGGTGCCCCTAGAGAAAACATCAACATGTTAATTTAAGTTTTGTCTTTTTTGGTTTATTGGTTTATAATATAAATTAGGAATAAGTATTCTATAGTTTGGAAAAATATAAAATATATGATAATAGTTGTGTAAATAATAATTATCACTGCAACAAATTTAGATGAGTGGCTGTTCAAAATTGCCACTAAAAAGATATAGTGGCTATTAGTGAACCGTTACTCATACTATCCCCATAAATCGAAAATCCATAACACCAATTGCTATCGGAATATTCCCGTACCTGTCCATAACACCAATTGCTACCGGAATATTCCCGTACCTATTTGAACAGCCTCAGTTAATCCTGCAGTGATACTAAAAGTATGTGAGAAAAGGTAACGATTTCGAATTGCCATTATTTAAATATTTTTAGTAGCGGTTCACCTTGAAATTTGGTACATGCACACTTTTAGCGTGGTGGTTCTATAAAACTTTTGGTTTTTCTTATAAAAAAAATCTCAAATCAATGTCCCCAAATTTACAATAACTTATTTTAATGCCAAAATACAAATCAAAATACAACACAAAATCCAAAAACACAACATAATAACTTACATTACGGGTGCAAACTAAGTTGTTTCTCATCCGGATTAAAAGTGTTTGGAATAGTAGTTGAACTTGATGAATTATATATAGACTAACTGCAGAGAGTATGAGTCCTTGCTACAAATATGTTTTTTGCCATAGATGATTCTAGTTTGTTAATACTAAAATGAAACTAAGTGATGCATGTAGCATTGTTAACAAACCAAAATCGCCTACGCTAAAAGGCATATTTGTAGGAAAAGCTCACAATTTCTGCAGCTAGTCTGTATAATTCAACAAGATTAACTACAACTCAAACAACTTTTATTTAGATGAGAAACAACCTAATTTGCACTGTAATGTTAATTCATCACCCCTAATTTTATCCACAAGTTGAATTTGAAAAGTTAAATATATAATGTAGAAGATACCCTAAACCCTAAGATAAAAGAGTCATTAACACCTTCAAATTGTTACTCGCAATCCGGATCATCGTCCATTTATAAAAAAATCACAATTAAAATAAAAATTACAAGCATGTAAACATAATCTAAAACAAAACCATGTGTCTACAATTCACAATTAATCACTACCATGTATCTAATTTTTTTCTTTTCTTTTTTTCTTATCACAATTAAAAGTATCCAAAGTAACATATCATCACAATTATCAAGAATAAACAAAGTATTATTTATCGTGTCATAACTAGATAGTGCAACACTGATCAATCTTATTAAAAAAAAAAAAGATGTTCTTTCACTGTGTTTAGTCTATGTATATTTTCAGTATCATATCTCAAACAAAGATACCTAATAGAATCACATTTCTCTCATTTCTTATTACAAAACTAATAAAAGAATCTACACCATCCTAGTACTGTGAACTTATTCTACTCACAAACATCTCATTTTTATCAATTACTTCTAACAATAATTCTAAAACACAAAAACTAAGTATTTTTAGAAAATTTTGGCAGAATTTTCCCTTAAATACGGGAAACCCAACATGCATATATATGATTACAACTATTCTAGAATTCATATAATCAATATAATTAATGCCAACAACATCAAATTACATTCAAATTCAACAACTACTTAACACAACAAACTAACTAACCTCAAAATTTAGAAATTAACCAATTAAACTTCCAACTTTGGTTAAGCAAGCTCCAAAACTTGAATTAAAACATTACAAGCACAAATTATAATTTTAACATTAAGAGAGAGAGAGAGAGAGAGAATAATTACAATAAAATTCACAAATTCAGATAAAATAGCCAAAAAATGAAAAATTCATCCAAAACTTTTAAAACTCACCAATTACTCTGTAGAAATTTTTCGAAATGTCTCAAAATGAAATGCCCAGCCTCTAATTAATTACTCTAAACACTGAAAAATTGAGCCAATTCAATTCAAAATTACATAAATTTCATAAACCTAAAAATTATACGAAAACAAAACCCTATTAAAAACATCAAAAACTTACCAAAAAAGTTTCAATCCTTGTTTCTAAACTTCAATAATCAAATTTTCACACAAAATGAGATGGGAATTAGCCAAATTTCACTTGGGATCGCCGTAGTTAGGTCTTGGCGCGAATTGGGAGAAATTTAGGGTGTTTTATGAAATGGAGAGGTTCTGATGTGAGGTTGAAAATAACAGACATTTTAGCACATCGGTGTTTAAATGAGTTTAGGTGGCAGTTTTGCTATTCTTTTACTTTTAGCAATAATTCGTAATAGAACCGCCAATAAATCTCCCAAAACATGCATATAAGTTTGTACTTTTTTATAGTGGCATTTCCAGTAAACAACCGCCACCAAACATTAGTAAATAAAGTTTTGACGCTCTATTTTGATAAGATTGTGGTGTAAACTACTTCCATCTGGGAGTCATCTAATATTTGATCATTGTAAAGAGTTTACCGATAGTGATACCAATGTGTTTGTAACATATTGAACACGAATATGATAGAATAAGATATTCAATGAAGTTAAGTTTAACTGTATGAAGAACTTTACATTCTATTGCACTGACTTATGAGTGGATTATAATCCTGACCGTTTGATGAATTTAGATTCATAGATTATGTCTTTTGACTTATCAACGAATGAGATTTTACATTAAGCCTCAAGATCTCGGTATCTTTGAGATACAATACTATGAATTATGAGAACATCAAGTCGAATGTATAGAATCTACAACTTCGTTAATTCAAAGAGTAATAATATTCCTATGATGTTTAATTCATGATTATTGGGTGAATCAAGTACTCGAATATATTGAGATATAGTTATATATAAATCTTCATTTATGACTAGTCATAAATAGGTTGCCCATTGGATAATAAATGGAACACATGAACGAAGTAGTGTTTAGAGAGGTAAAACGAAATTCATTGATACATGTCTTTAATTATAAATATTCATTGTGGAGGATCAGATTACCTAGCAATAACCAATTATATTGATGGACATAATCTTTAAGATTTAAAGATTCTTGTAATTATATCTATATAACTTTAGAGTAAAACTTTGATCCCTGAATCTAATAGTGGCTTGGAACAAAGTTATTAATTAATTAATGAGATTAATTGATTAAATAGTATTTATTGGAGCTTCGATTATGTTGATTCATTTGTTTCCTTTGCTAGCACCATACAATCTTGTATG
>WUAT03259535.1:0-11127 GCA_010015005.3 Ulmus americana | reverse complement strand
AGTGGGTTGACTAGGTGACGCGGAATGGACCATGGGTCCATAATGTTCGTATTTGAAAAACTACAAATACTTAACAGGGAGAAAAAAAAATGGACATGCGATACTCTAATACTAAACTAAGCTCTTTCTCTCACGAACTCGTATCTCACTTGCCATTGCTTTGATACTAAGAAGCTCAATCATCTATATCTCACCATCTTTTTCACTTTATTCCAAGTTATCAAAGCCTACTAGGTTGGAAACCTCTTTGTTGCTAGCCACTGGTTCTAAGGGCTACAAGGGAGCCATATGAAAGGTTGAACACCGCTACGCACTTGATAACTCAAGATCCCCTTCATTATTCTGAACGGAATCCATAGCTGCATCATTGTTCGTTTGGAACGTACCTTTAACTGAACAGTTAATTCTGACCTGTTCTTTATTTATTTCATCATCATATCCCTATTATATTATTATTATTATTATTATTATTTTCACTCAGAACTATTACTGACTTGAGCGTCAGAGTGCACTTGGTCGGCACCACCCCAGTGTCAAGGTACCTATGCTCGTCTTTCTTTCGATTTCAGGTCACCGATGCCCCTTTCTCTTAATTGTAGACTTTTAGCCTCTACACAAAGCTATCAAGAATCTATCAGACACTACAGAGATTAGAAGCACAATTTAAAATATTTATTCCATTTAAGTCATCAATTCTACAAAAAATCTAAGTAAAAAACTTTTCAAACAATCAATTCTACTTCCCAAATAATTTTATAAATACAATCATAGACAAAGTTGACCTCTAAAATGTAATGAGATAATCAAATTTCATAATCTCATTTTTCTTGTCACTCTCCACTAATGTAGACTTAGCATGTCACATTGGATCAAAAGGTCTTTTATAAGCTTGTAATATTAGGCTAAGGTATTGGCTCAAAATGAATGGTTAGGAAAAATTCAAAATAATGAGAATATTCACAATTGAACATATATAATAACTTAAGAACTCTTAATACTAACACCACTTCATACTTCATTAAAACTTTTTATCCTTTTTTTCTTCTTTTTGCACAAAAATACTTTTCAATTGTTTCATCACTACTAGTATCACTTTTTTTTATATCACATTTTTTTTTTTTAACATTCATTCTCAAATACTTACTTTTATTTTTCAAGTACCCCCAAACTTAATTTTCATTAAAAATCGGGGCTAACAACACTTTCCATCCTTCCTTTACTCCTTAATTTTTTTTGCTCTTTAACAAAGTAAGTAACAAACATGTGTATGTTCTCATTAAGGATAATGATATGTTTTTAGACTCATAATAGGTAGGAATATAGGTTTAAAGAAATAAAATAAGGCTCAATTCATAATAAAGTTCAAATGGGTAACTAGCAGATAAAATATTAAAGGTAAAGGCCAGAAAAATTCAAACGATCCAAAGATGACCTAAATCATCTCCTGAGTAATATGCAAATCTAGGATTTTACCTCAAGCAACAGTAAAACAAGTTCTAAACTTCATTGAGGCCTAAGATTATCCATAATTGACTAAATAAAATGTCTCTAAGCATGTAAAACATGATCATTCTCAAAATCATACTACTAAACCAACATCGAATTTCAAACTCAAATGAAACAAACATCCAAAGTATCCTAAAAAACTATGTAATATCAAATTCCATCTAAAATTGCATCAGGTCTATGACAGGCACTTTGGCTTGTCTTTTGGGCACTGTGACACTCCAAGCTATGTCTAAATACGATACATAAAAGGTTGGGCACCATGATGCTGGCTTTTTGTTGCTGCGGCGCTCAGAATCCATTTTTGATGTCTTCACAAAAGTTGTAGATCTTTCTCTTAGCTTTTTAGGGACACCAAGATTACCTAATTTGGATTTTGTTTGTGAAATTTATGGCCAAAATACTGAGACATGCTCAGAACTTAACCCAACTTTCTTGATTTGAGTTACTTCTCTTCGTCTTTCATTTTAATTGTGCTATTTTTTTCCCACAATATCTCATTTTTTCTCTTTTGTCTATTTGAGACCTAGATTATAAAAAGAATAAATACTAATATAAAAACAATCTAAAACTAATAAAATATCAAGTTAAAACATATCTAATAAGTTGTACTAAATCAACTTATCACAATAGCCCATAAAACCTATTTCAGAAGAAATCCTTTGTGGTAAATCTTAAAAATTATTGTGTAAGTGCTTTATAAAGAACCTATGCTTAGAGTGGAAAAATAAATATGTTATTGCATCAATTAAATCTTTTGTTTTTCCGTGATTTAGTCTTATGTTTAGATCATCTTCACTGATCTAAACATCAAAATCAAATCCACCAATTTCATCTCTAGAAATCTCAGGCATTTGAATAGAATACCTCCAATGAGAGGTGGGATCAACACCATTTTCCATTGCAATGTCTTTAGTTTCCTGCTCATAGTCACTGTCGCCACACTCATCAGCATCCACTTTACCATCCTTTGAAACACTTTGATCACCGGCTTCCTTTTCAGCATATGATATTGCTTGGCTCATGAAAATAAAAATAAAAATAAAAAAATAAAAGAAGAAGAAGAAAAGTTTATTAGAGTTGGTATTTCAGAAACATCAAAACCTAAACAAAATAATGGAAGGGTTAAATAGACTCACCTTCCTACTCAGTTGGGCCTTGAGCCTTCATGCACGTCAGTTGGGCCTTTTGGAACCTCTATTGAGCCTACATGCACCTCTGTTGGGCTAAGAGGAACCTCAGTGATCTTAGGTGTCATTGTTATGGCATTGAACATAATCTAACAAACACATATTAAACCATGTAATAAATAGTCAATATCAAAATATAACATAATAAGATTAAAATAGGTAACAATCTCACCTTCACTAGCTGTATCAGAGCGACCACCTTCTTTATATACATAATGTCTACCCAACTCATTCAACTAAGTCAATAACTCATCCAACTCTTTAGGAATTTCATCATCTAAATCTAACCTATATGAATCAACTGTGATTCCTGAGTTTGTGTCCTAGTAAGATCATCATCAAAGGCTGCATGGAGAGGAAGCATATCTAGTGGTGAATCTGAGACATAGAGGTCAACAATCCTATCCCTGGGTAGGAATCTCACCATTTCCAAAGTATTCTGATCCTTTTTAATTGCCACATGCACATCCTTACCAAACTCTTTATAGTGGTAGCTAACTAGTAACCTCATCCCAACCTCCTTAGCTATCCAATTAAGGTGGATTAATGACAGAAAATCTATGCAAACCCAATCAAAATATGTTACTTTACCTCTATGTACTTATCATTCGCCTCGTTAAACCAGCCATGATGATGAACCATTAAGGTAAAACCTTTTTCCTCATTCTGATCTAAAGAAGTAAATCACAAATAAGGAAATAACCAATATTAAATTCCATAAAACATAAAGCAATTTAACACCATGTCCTAATACACTTGGTTTTAGGAAATTTTTTATTCACAATAAAAAATAACAAAGGCAAAATCCCTATGACTCATAGACAATGACCTATCGAAAATACCAAAAGAAACAGACAATGTTACCCCACAACAACCAAACAACAAAACATGACCTTAATTTCAACATAACAAAACGAGAAATAACTTAATTAATTTAGGGATTCAAGAAACACTCATATCATTGTTAGATAACACATATATAACCCAGTCACAATAGTTCAGAAAGCTTGAATACTCTAGTGAAAATCCAAAATAAACAAAAAACTCTAGCGAAACACAAGAAATTCTCTAACGAAAATAGCGAAACCCAAAAAAAGGGTTAAATACTAACCATAGTTGGGTTTCTCGTCTCCAACCCTAAGAATTGTTATCTCCAAAGGTTCTCCTTCAACTTCGACAATGGCGATGGAGATTGCAATCCATAAAGCTTTAAAAATCCAACCAACACACAAAATCCAGAAACCCTAACAGAGTGAAAAAAAACAAACTGAGCGAAATTCAAAAACCCTAACACATCAAAATTTCAAAGCTGAATGAGTATAGTGCAAAAAAATGTTAGAGATTAATTTCTTAGTAAAATAAGCTAAATATTTTCAACAATGGTAAAAAGGTTTAAAATTCTAATGTTTTGGAAAGAAAAGTCATTGGTCTAGTGAAGATTTGATGTATTGTACCACATGTTGAACTACTTTGAAGTGTGATACCTTTGGCTTAGTAAGAAACTGACTAAACTTATTAACAGAGTAAGAGATATATCAAGCCTTGTTATTGTCAAATATAGCAGCTTTCCAATCATCCTTCTATATAGAGAAAAATCTTCTAATAAGTCTTCATGCAACCTAAATAACCAGTGTCTGCTAACAATTTCAAAGCATAAGGCCTTTGGAAAATAAAGATCCCTTTATCTTACCTTGCAACTTCTAATCCAAGAAAAAACCTTAGATTTTCTACATCCTTCAAATTAAATCTTGCATCCAAAGAGTCTTTTAGTTTCTTAACTTCTCCCTCATCATTGCTAGCTATGATGATATCATTAAAATATACTAATAAGGTAATAAAAATAAATCCTTCATTTCTAATAAGGCTTAATGATTCAAATGCCTCTCGAAGTTTCCCCAATTTTGTAATTTGCCACCTCATATTTCAAAATAGCCTTTTAACCTCCAAAACTTGTCATCTAGTAACTTAAGTGACATATATAGTAACTTAAATGATAAAATTTGTGCCTTACTTGATAGAAGTAATGACTTAAGTCACAAAAAGTCACAATTTCTGTCATTTAAGTCACTATTTATGTCACTTAAGCCACAATTTTTTTTTCATTTAAATCACAACGGTAAGTTTAAGAGGTTAAAAGGATATTTTAAAACATCGGGTGACAACTTACAAACTCAGAGAAACTTCGGGGGGCATTTGAATCATTAAGTTTTCTGATAAAGAGAATGATCTGTGATTGATTGATGAAAATTCTCTTCCAGCAATGCATTATAAAACTTAGTATATCATTGTCTTGAGCCTTACTTCAACCCATAGAGAGATTTATGTAGGTTACAAATATCATTCTTAGGTAAGCAATTCTCCCCCTTAGAACTATAGCCTTCAAGTATAGTCATATAAACCTTTTTTGTTAAATCACCATACAAAAATGCATTATTGACATCTAACTGATATAATAACCAATCATTGATGGAAGTTAAGGCAAAAAGCAACTTCACTATGACTAATGTAGTAACAGGAGCAAAAGTATCAAAGTAATCAACTCCTGCTTGTTGATTATACCCTTTAGCAACAAGACAAGCCTTATGTATCTCAATGGAACTATCTGCTCTATGTTTCAACTTGTAAACCGATTTACAGCCTACAGCATGATAACCTGGAGGCAGACTAACAATGGACCAAGTATGATTGGCCTCAAGAGCTTGTAGCTCAACTGCCATGGCTTGCTCCCATTTAGGTTTACCATAGGCTTGTGAAAAGAATTGGGGCTCTAGATAAGCAATCACTGACAAAACTACAACTTTAAATTGCTTATTCAAGTTATCATAGCATAAAACTTGAGAAAAATGGTGCAATACTTAAGCAAAAGTACAAATACACTCACGAGAGACCAAACTAGAAAGGTACTCTTGCACATAGGAAGGTTTTCTAACAACCTTCTGAGATCTAGTTTGAACATCACTAGAATTTTTTGAATCATAAATGGTGTCTAGTGAAGATAAAGAATGATTTGATACTTCAGTGGCATACTCAAAAACAGGAATAGGCAATACCTTGTCATGAAACAAGTTTAAAACATCTTGGACTAAAGAATGGGCAGAAAAGGGAAGATGTTCTTATGGAATTGAACATCTCTAGAATTAAAAACTCTACCAGATGCTATATCCAAAAGCTTATAAGCTTTCATCCCTAAAGGGTACCAAAGTAAAACAAAAGCATTTGATCTTAGTGAGAACTTATCACAAGTGCTAAGTAGAGTTGATCAATAACATAGACAACCAAAAGACCTGAGATGTTTATAAGAAGGAGCTTTATGATGAATACCTCAAAAGGAGATTTGTGTTGAAGTATTAGAGAAGACAATCTATTTAGTAGATGAACTGCAGTCAAAATAAAATCTCCCTAATATACCAAGGGTTCATTGGATTGAAACGACATGGCTTGAACAACATTAAGAAGATTCTAGTGCTTCCTCTCCACCACTGAATTTTGTTCAAGTCTCTCAACACAAGAGTGAAAATGAACAACTCCTCTAGATTGGAAAAACTTAGTAAGATGTAATTTTCTTGCATTATCTAATCTAACTCATTTAATAGAAGCACCAAATTGAGTTTGTATCATGGAAAACAACTGAGGAATAACCTTTTGAACAACTGATTTGGTGCGAAAAAGATAAACCCAAGTAAAACGAGAACCATAATCCACAATGGTCAAAAAATATTTGATGCCTTTCACAATGATTGTATAAAAAGGGCCCCAAACATCAAGATGAATGAGATCAAAAGGAAAAAGAGAAAATAATTTTGGAAACAAAAGGCAGCCTTTTTTTTTTTTTTAGCAAAACGAGAGATAGAACAATGAATTTTTTTTTTTCATTTCTAATATGACGATGCAAATCCTTGTTCAAAAGCATAATCATACACGAAGGTACCTAATCTATAGTGCCACAAATTACCATTAGACAAAGATGAAACAACACTAAAACAAGAGAGTTTTTTGTTTGAAACAACCTTTGATCGTTGAAGAACCAGATAGTACAAGTTTCCAAAGAGTTTACCATCATCTATGCATTGTCCTGAATCACACATCAATTATCAGAGAACATTAGGGAATAACAAGTATCCTTAGTGAGAAAACTGACTGATATCAAGTTGTAGTTAAAACTTGGAACATTGAGAACCTTAGAAAGAGTTATATGTGAACTGAGTTGAGCGGTTTCTACTTGAGAAATAGTAGCATTATGTCCAATAGGTAGAGTAACATGAGAAACATGAGCAATAGTATCAAATGACTCAAAAAAAATTAAGTCATGGCATGCATGATGTGTTGTACTTGAATCCAAAATCCAAGCAGTTACAGGATGGAAGAAGATATACCAGTAAAATTGGATACTGAGGTATGTTGATCATTAACAACTTGTGAAGCATTTTGAAGTTGAGAGCTGAGGAATAAAATTAATTGCTGACAATGGCTTGCTAATATGGTAGAAACAGAAGTGGTAGACGTTGAATCATCATAAGACTTAAATGTTATACTCTGGTTTGATTAACTAGCTTGCCCTTTTATATTGTTCAGATCATCTTCCTTTGAATTTAAAACCTGGATGAAACCCATGTATCTTGTAGCATGTCTAATGGTATGGCTAAAAAATACATCAATGAGAATTTCCCCTTGTAGTTGTTGTAATTGCTAGTAGACAAACCAAAAACAACTGAATTTGGTTGAATAGAAGGTGAAAAAGAACTCAAACTCTTTTGATGTTCTTGTTGAATAACAAGCAAAAACAACTCATTAATTGGAGGTAAGGGATCTATTATATAAAAAAAATCTGAGCTCGAATCTAGCTATATTACTGATTCAAGCCCATCAAAAATTGAAAAACATATTCCTGCTGTTGATAGTCCATCAAATTCTTCATTCCACCACAATTGCATATTGGAATTGGTATGAAATCTTTAAGCTCATCCCAAAGAGTCTTGAGTATTGTAAAATAACTACTAACATCATTAAAACATTGAGAGAGACCATTCAAAAGCTATTTTATCTGGAAAACTCTAGGGCCATTACTTTGATGAAAGCGATCATGAAGATTATTCCACATATCAACGCCATTATTAATGTATATAATGCTATCAACAATTTCTTTTGAAATAGCATGTAAAATCCAAGACATGACCATATTGTTACATCTAGACCTAGAATTGTAGAGAGAATCATCAATGGAAAGTCGAGAGAGTAGCTTCAACCAAACATTGCTTGTTCTTGGCCATGAGAGCCATAGACATGGCGCAATACCAAGAATTGTAATTGTTGCCTATGAGCATATTCGAAACTAAATTCAAACCAGGATGATCACTATTACTAAGATATAAAGGACTACTAGAATCTTCAACATGATATTGATCTTTGATTTCCAAATTCGTGAAACAATTTCCATTGTTGTCATTAGCATTCCCTAAATTGGCACGATTTTTGCCATTGTTGGCTCTAGGTTTAGCTCCACCTCCACGAGCCATGATCAATTAAACCAACGAATAATTAAGAGCTCATAACTTACACAATCAATGGCGCTGATACCATATTACAAATGAAAGAAAATAGAGAAGAAGTTAAAAAGAAACAGTGAAACAACTCTTGATCAAAAGTTAATCAAGACAAATGGAAAAACATTTATATACAAGAACCAATCAATGTAAGCCAGCTAATGACAACCAATTACAACTACATCACAGCTATAATGCCAACTCATATAGTCCCAATACAACTAGTTGATATGTAACTAACTAACAGACTTAAGCTTGTACTAGTAACCTAACTAAACTCCTTTAATGGGATCATATTCAACTTGTATTATTTCCCTTTGCTTTATTTTCAAATTTGTTTTCCATTTATTTAGAAATGTAAATACGTCATAATAGTGTAGATTACTTTAATTAAGGATCTAAATTATTGAATATATTTATTTTCCTTTCAATGAATAACATACTAAGAAATTCATCCACTGACATAGTATCAGAGCAAATACATTCATGAACTTGTTATTTCCCAAACACAGCAATCACCTTTCTTCTATCCAACACACATGGCAGGAAAAGTTACCGAAATAGACAATCCTCAGCAAGCCTGAGGCCAACAAATACGACAATCCAAATCATCTTTTTTCATCTTCATCACTCCGACCAACCTGGTCTTGTGGTAGTCACCCAATTGTTGAATGGAGAAAATTATAACACTTGGAGTCATGTCATGTTCATAGCCCTCAACGTCAAGAATAAATAAGGATTCGTCAATGGCACGATTCGATAGCCACCAATGAATTTCACCACATAACTTCAACAATGGAGTTGTTGCAACAATCTCATGAAAGCATGGCTTTTAAATTCAATTTTGCTGGATATTGGAGCAAGCATAATATACAATGAGAGTGCTCAATGAAATATGGTTTGATTTAAACGAACATTTTTAGCAAACTAATAGTGTTCATCTTTTTCTTGTTTAAGAAGCCATTCATGATTATAAACATAACAGCATGACCATTGGCGCTTATTACATGAAGCTGAAGGGTCTCTAAAATGAACGCAACATATTGTGTTGCATTCTAGCCTACACTTGCAGCATTGTGAAGGAAGTTTTGTAATTCCAACTAAATCAAAAAACCATGAAGTTCCTCATGGGGCTTCACGAAGCTAATTATGTTGTTCGAGGAAAAATTATGCTCATGGATCCACTTCCTAGTGTCAAAAAGGCTCATTCCCTCATTCTCTAAGACGAGAAACAATGAGGAATATCAAAGGGAAGCATGTTGTTCCTTGAAGCAACAACCTTTGTTGTGAAGAAAAACACGTGAAATTCAAAGAGAGCTTTCAGATTGAAAAATCCTCCCTTGAAATTTGGAATTTGTGACAAGCTTGGGTACACTTTAGAGACATTTCAAACACATCTTAAATGTGATTGTTGCGTCAAGGTCACCCGTTGATTTTTATCATAAGTAAAGATGAATTTTGCAAGTAGTAAATTTGGTTAGTGAGAGTGCAAAAACTTTCACTCCAAAGTCAATCATGTAGATGCCAATTCATCAACACCTCCGACACCCTTTCCTCTCACAACATAACAATACTAGAACCTTATGAAAATACTCGATGAGAATCAGTCCTCAATGGCTAATCATGTTTGTAGTGCATTCGTTATGAGTAATCTCTCAAGTACAACTTGTGTGCCCCTATTTTTTTACAAAGAAATGTGTTGGATACTTTAAACACATGCCATATATCACATGATTTTCTCTACCGATTTATTGACCACAAACTTGTGTGCTACCAATCGCAAGGAGCATATTCCCAATGGAGCAATTGATGTTGTCACACACATAGGCAGCATCCATTTTGCCGATTTTGTATTGCATGATGTGCCATGTGTTCCTTCATTTAAACTAAACCCAATTACTATTAGCAAGCCTATTTGTAATTTGCAATGCCTTGCCACATTCACTAATGATGATTGTATGCTACAAGACCAATGATCCAGGGAAGATGATTGGGACGGAAACTGAATGGGGAGGACTTAACTACCTTATTACTCTGTAGAAAACCAAATAGAACTTAGTCACTATTGCAGCCTCTCACTCCTCGAGACGTTGGCATTAATTGGCCTTCTTTCAATTAGGAGTCTTCATTTGCTTTCTCATTCAGTTACAAACATAAAATTTTGCGATGTTTTTGATTGTTGAATTTTTCCATTAGCTAAAGAAACTCGTTCTAAGTTTCCATTAAGTTCAGTTCATACTCAAATACTTTTTGAATTAATTCATGTTGATATACAGGGAGGGTACCATAATCCTACACCCAACGAGGGATAACATTTTCTTACTATCTTTGATGATTACACTTGATGTACATGGGTTTATTTGATGCAGCATAAATCAGAAACTCCTAAATACATTGCCACATTCATCAATTTTATTGAAAACACAATTTTCCTTGAAGGTTAAAATTCTTCGTAGTGATAATGGCCCCAAATTTACAATAAATTTTTTTATTTAGATAAAGGGATCATTCATCAAAACAGTTGTGTTTCCACTCAACAACAAAATGGAGTAGCCGAGTGAAAACATTGCCACCCCCTAAATGTGGTCCAAGCCTTATTATTCAAAGTTAACCTTCAAAAAAAATTGTTGGGATGCCATCCTAACTACCACCTATCTCATTAACCAAAACCCCACACCTCTCCTTAAACACCTTTTGAGATGATTTTTCACAAATAGCCCACATATGAAGATTTGAATTTTTTGGTTGCTTGTTTTTTGCATCAACACACCATCATTGCCCCACCAAGTTTGATGTTAGAGCCACATTCTACCTCTTCTTAGGCTATCCCTACAAATAAAAGGGATATTTGGTTTATGATCTCTCCACTAGTAAAACTTTTGTCTCACGTG